>CAKNXH010075109.1:0-10230 GCA_932178445.1 Andricus quercusramuli | reverse complement strand
AGAATTGTGAAAGATTCTTCTTCAAAAAGTAGAAAATGCCATACAATCTGAGGCCTAAGATGGAAAAGAATAAAGAATAGATGATAATTCAAATGAATTTTTGTATATATTAGCCTTTTTCCGTTATATATTTCTGTACTTGAGGTGATATATTTTTTATTTTATTATTTATTTCAGGGAGCACAGCGCGAAAGGAGCTCAAAAAAGGGGAAATAGGGTGGTTTTCTCACGAAAAAGGGGAAAATAGGGGAAAGATTAAGCATTCATTTTCATATGTCGAGAAGAACAAACAACCTTTTTGTAAGTCATGTTATATTTTTTAAAAATAATGTTGAATGATTTTTCAATGATTTCTGTCATTAAAGATTTATTTTTAAAAATTGGATGTACTTAGATCGTTGCGGAAATTCATCCAGAGTGATATAAAGAAGGGTGGGAAAAAATAAAATTAGTCAAATACCCAATTTTGATATGTTCAGCATCGTTCTATAAATATTTCTTTTCAAGATTTATCATTTCATCCTTGCTATAATTAATACTTTCAATGTAAATTTAAAACTAAACTCTTCAGAAGAGCTAAGTAAAAATGCTGAAAATTAATCAAATTGTTTGAGCTGAGGGATAACAATTTCTAGGTCGACATCCAAAACAAGAAAAGAAAAAAATTTTGAAATCGGTTAATATCTTCTGTTCTTTTTTCTTAAATTTACAATTAAACAATTTTTTAAATAAAAAAATGTTGTATCATTAAAATTTGTTCGAAAATATACAAAAACGTGTTTTTTGGGTTGATTCGAACCTGAAATTGCGTCAGCTTGAACCAAAGAAACATGTTATTATTTTTTGGTCATGGGAAACATTTTTTTTCTTGGTCTTTATAACGTTCGAAAATCGCAAAAAAGATATGAAATCCCAAAAATCCTAACTTATGACAAAATTTTTTTCTGAAAAAGGAAAATAAAAAAATGTTACTTTGATTCAAGCTGGACAAATTTCAGGTTCGACATATTCAACTTGTTTTTGCACATTTTCAAAAAAATGGTAACGGAGCGAAAAATTTATTTTTAAATTTCGCAATTTTGAATTTTCAATAAATAAAGATAACTTTTTGACGAAATAGTTGAATTGTTGAAGTAATAACATCAGTTTTTAACCAAAAATCGAATAGTTATATTTTCGTTTCAAAAAATTAATTTGCAATTGAAAAAATTGAATTTTCTCCCAAATTTTCACTTAAAAACTTAGTTTTCAACAAACAAAAAAAAACTTAAACCAAAATTATGAATTTTTAAAAAAGTAGTTCAAAATTCGACCAATTAGTTGAATTCTTTACCAAACTGTCCAATTTTCGAGAGAAAATTCAAATTGTCTACGAAACAGTTGAATCTTTAATCCGAAAACACGAATTTTCAACAAGAGTTGAGTTTTCAACCAGAAAAGATTTTATAGTCAATGAAGAGAAAAAAATTGTATTCAAAATGTCGAATTTTAAAGCAAGAAGATTAATTTTCTACAGAAAAGGGTCGAATTTTTAACAAATTACATAAATTTTTAACCAAATAGTTGAATTTTCAAAATAAAAAAGATCAACTTTGACCCAAAAATGGAATAGCTACATTTTCATTTCAAGAAACTAATTTTCAAATGAAAAAACCAATTTTCTACAAAATTATTGAATTTTTGAGCCAAAAAAAGAACTTTCTACAATACAGTTGAATTCAAAAATATAAGCTTTCAATATAAAAAATAATTTTTAATCAAAAATTGCAATTCTTAGTTTAAAAAAATGAATTTTTAACAAAGTAGTTTGATTTTCAATCAGGAAGACAGCTTTTCAACAAAATAAATATATTTCCACAAAAATAGTCAAATTTGTAACCAATTCTCCGCCAAAAATATAAGTTTTGAATGAAATTCATGGATTTGCAATCAAATAGTTGAATTTCTGACTAAAAAAATATCCATTTTTAAACACAAATGGAACAGTTCAATTGGGAAATCAAAAAAATTAATTTTCAAAGATAAAAAAGGTTTCGACAATAGTTAAATTTTCAAGCAAAAATTTAAAAAAATTAAAAATTGCTCAAGTTAGAACATTTAAAATTGCAGTTGATGAATTTGGAATATTCCACTTTTTACTTAGGTATTTAACTATGTACATTTCAAGTGAAATGTGTTAATCTTTTAATATTCTAATACTTTCAACTTGCTTTAAAATGTTTCATCTTCAAATTTTTTATTTTATTTTATTTGAGTGCTATAATTGCTTTAATTATTATTCAATAATGGTTACAATTTCAAATATCGTATATATAAAGAGAAAAGGGGAAAAAGGAGAAGTTCTTCGAGAATAGGGAGAAAAAGGGAAATTTCAAGAAAAAAGGGGAAAATAAGAAAAAAGAGGAAGACTGTGCACCCAGTTATTTATATTTTTAATTTACCTGTCAGAAGTACGACGATAATCTCCCATATCTTGACTACTACTCGGCACATCATTTGCACTTCTAGACGCATTCAGTCCGTAAAAAGTACTCCCAGCAACCGTAACTGGCAATTCGGTTGAAAGCGGAACCGAATCTTGTTTCCTGAAATTGGAAATTAGATATATTGAAAATGGAAGAATTTGAAATTCAAACCTTCAATATTACACAAAATCGAAGAAGAGCAGAATTGAACAATTTTTATTTCAGGTCTTCAAACAGAAAAATAATTCAAATTGAACAAATTTTCAAGAATAAGCGTCTGAAATTGCCTGATTTAGAAATTCCTAATCTAAAATTATTCCCTTATCAACCTTTTATATTTAATTATTTAACAAATACAGTTTTTAATTGGAAACTGTAGCATTTAAAATTTTAATTAAGAATTGGACAACTTAAAACGCTTTCAATTCGAAATTATTCAAATTTTGCAATTTCAATCATTTTTTATTAGATTCACAAATAGAAAATTAAATAAAATTATTGAAATTCAAATTAATTCAAATAGAATTCTAGCAATTTCAATTTGATTCCAGTTAAATAAAATGGAAATTTAGCAATTTCAACAAAATATTAACAATTAAAGTTAATTCAAACGAATACTGGTTAATTCAAATTGAATTCTAACAATTATAACTGAATTCTACTTCATTAAAATTGAATTATAGGAATTCAGACTGAATTCTACTTGATTCAAATTGAATTTTAGCAATTTGAAAATAATTCTAGATTTATTTACACAGAAGTATAGTCTATACAAGTGGAATTCTAGTAAATTCTAGTTTAATTACAGTAACACAAATTGAATTATTGCGATTTGAATTAATTAAAGTAAATTTTAGAGATTGAAACAAAATTCTGGTAAACTGAATTCGAAAAAAGGCAATTTTTATTTAATTCTCGTAATTTAAATTGAATTTTTGAAATTGCAATTGAATTTTAGTTAATTGTAATTAATTGTTTGTTAATTTATGTGGAAATCAAGGAATTCTAATAGAATTGTAACAATTCAAGTTTATTTAAATAGAATTATTTTAAATTCAAACATTATTTTGGTTAATTCAAGCGGCATTCTAGTGGTTCAAATAAAATTATTGCAATTTAGGTTAATTAAAATAAATTACCAGCAATTTAAATATATTTTTGGTTAATTCAAGTGGAATTGTATTCCGTACTAATTTAATTCTAGGAATTTAAATTGAATTATTGCAATTCAAACAGAATTCTACATAATTCAGTAAGGAAATATATTAATTCCAATAAAAATCTAACCATTTAAGTTAATTCAAACAGAATTCTAACGATTAATTTAACAAGAATTCTAGTGCATTTTAATTTAAAACTATCAATTCAAAACAAATTTTCTATTAAAATTATGAATCGTCAACTACAATATACGAATTTTAAAACAAAAATATAAATTTTTAATAAAATGAACATTCAAGTTGAATACTTGAATTTTCAACGCCAAAGATGAATTTTCAAACAAGAAGATTAATTTTCTACCAGAAATACGATTTTTCACAAAAATACATGCATTTTCAACGAAATAGTGGAATTTTGAACTAAAAAAGACAAATTTAAAACGAAATAGTTGAATTTTGAACTAAAAAAGATCAAATTTCAATCAAAAATGAAACAGTTAAATTTTCAGTTAAAAAAAATTAATTTCCAACAAAAAAAAACGAATTTTCAAAAAACTAGTTCAATTTTCAATCAAAGTGATGAATTTTTAATTAAAATTATAAATATTTAGCTGCAATAGTTGAATTTTCAACCAAAAAATACGAATTCTCAACTAATAGAGATGAATTTTTAATAAAAAATTGAATAGTCAAATTTTAAGGTAAAAAACAAAGTTGAAACAAAATTTTTAATCAGAAAAAAAACAATGTTTAAAAGCATAGTTAGATTTTTTGAAGAAAGTGATGAATTTTGACTAAAATTATGAATCTTCGACTGGAATAGTGGAATTTTTAAGAGAAAAAAAATACATTTTTAAATAAAATTATGAATTTTTAACTGAAACACTTGAATTTTCAACCAAAAAAAGGTGAATTTTCAAACAAGATTAATGTTTTTACCAAAAAAGGCAATTCATCAACAAAATATACGAATTTTCAACATACGTTCAATTTTCAACTCAAAAAGGAAAAAATTTCAACCAAATAGTTGGATTTTGAACTAAAAAAGGTCATTTTGAAAACCAAAAATGGAATAGTTTAATTTTAAACCAAAAAGATGAATTTTTAACCAAGAAGATTAATTTCTACCAAAAAAGAAGAATTTCCAACAAAATACATGAATTTGCAACTAAAAAAAAATTGTCAACCAAAAATTGTACAGTTAAATTTTTAGTTAAAAAAATTAATGTTCAACCAAAGAGATGAAATTTTAATTAAAATGATGGAATATTCAACTGGCACAGTTGCATTAGCAGTTAATAAAATTAAATTTTCAACAACAAAAAAACGAATTTTCAACAAAAAAGTTGAAAGTTTCAACTGTAATAGTTACATTTTCAGTAAAAAAATTAATTTTCAGCCAAGGAAGACGAATTTTCCACAAAATAGTTCAGTTTTCAACTAGAAAGATGAATTTTCACTTAAAATGTTGAACCTTCAACCACCAAAAAATTAATTCTTAACAAAAGAGCTTCACTTTTAACCAAGTAATCAAATATTAATTAAAAAAAAAGAATTATGAACAAAAAAATGTTGTAATTGATATCTCAATCAAAAAAGATTTTAATTTTTTATCAAAAACACTTCTTCAATTCAACCAAAAAGACGACTTTTCAACATGAGTTGAATTTTCAACTATGAAAGATTTTTCTGCCAAGAGAGAGAAAATATTACCAGAAAATTGGTAAATTTTCAACCAAATAAATGCATTTTTTTCAAGAAAATACTTGAATTTTCAACTAAAAACGATCAATTTTTAACCAAAAATAGAATAAATAAATTTTCAGTTGAAAAAAATTAATTTTAACCAAAAAAAAAACACAAATTTTGAATATAATAGTTAAATACAATAACTTAAAGCTACTTTTACAGCTGAAGAATTATTTTTATTTAATTTTATATTGCAATTTAAACAAAAATTAGGCACGCTCGCGAAAAAATGCCCTGATTGAAAAAAATTGCCTGACATTTCCCGGTTGGGTGGGCACCCCGATTCAATGTTATTACCCTCTTTTGAGGTTATGTTCAAGTGTGGCCTTTACCAAAATTATGGCGCGAAATTCAAAATAAAAATCTGAAAAATAATTTTTTTCTTACCGATTAGGTGTCGAGTTAGGAAGAACTCTCCTGTAACTTCTGAACTGAGCCGTCGGCACCGGTACATTCTGACTCTTTCCCAAAAACTTCAAATACTTCCGATCCAAACTCGCCCCAGTTGGTAGCGACTGTTCCTTAAAGTTCTGCTCCTTCTTCCCACCTTTCTTCAAAGATCCAAACCCCTTACTATCCTTTACATCCGGACTTTTCATCTTCCCTTTTGCTTCCACGTCACTCTCATCAGTTTCACTAAACAATCCACTCGTCCTATCAACCGTGTCAGCGCCCAACGTAGTTTTGCTCACCGCATCTAACCAAGTCATCAGCGAATCCTCAGTGTCAGCCGCAAAATAAAAAACCGTCCCAGTGTGGTAAATCTTAAAAGCAAACTTCCTCGACTTCACCTCCGAAGCTTGCGAAGCCGTGAATCCGGTCAGAGAAATCAAACAATCCGCCTTCGTGCTGTCCTGGTTTTTGAATCTAAAAAGTGAGTGTCCTTTCAGAACAAACCAAGCTTTCGCCCAGGCGCCACCTGCGCCTCTCGATCGATAAGTCAAAAATCCATCCAAATCCCCTGGACCTATTTCCTTCACCGAAACATGACGCCTTTTAGCCAGAGCTATATTCCTCTTTCTCGAACTTTTCGGACTTCCCAGAGTTTTGGAATGAAGCCCAATGCTTCTAGCAACCATCATCGCTCTATTCACAACTCCCCGATCTTTTTCCAAAGTCCTCGGCTTCTCCAAAGTCTGTTTCGAACAACCAACGCCGTCCGGTGAATCCAAAATATCCGGTCTTTCCGGAATCCTCTCGTTCAAGAGGGAGAATTTTTCCACAAAGGGCTCATACCTATCCTGAAAAAGCTTCTCATCTTTGGAATAAGAATCGTAAATTTTCGAGTAACCGTAGGCGTCGAGACGCAAATCCTCGTCTATGAAATCATTCGACTTGTCTGCGAATTCGGAATATGTCTCGATACCGCTTCTTCTTCTATCGAGAATTTCTTCCTTTTTGGGAGTCTCTTCCTTTTTTAGATTCTGCCTTTCGGGAACTCTGGGCTTTTCTGGGGGCTGGGGACTTGGAGTCAGATTCAGATTTAGAGCTGCCGGTTTTGAAAAATACTTTCGAGGCGGCGGTTCCGGCGGAACGAGTTTTGGTTTTACTTCCGGGGGGGATTTTTTCTTTAAAGAATCTGGAGATGTTCCAGGTTCCTCAACTTCTGAATTCTTGGTTTCATTCACATTTGTTTCCTTACTTTCCTTTTCAAGACAAAGTTCATCCTTCTCTTCAGGCTTTGTGGCTTTTTCTTCAGGCTTTGTGGCTTTCTCTTCCAAAACTTTCACATCTTCAAAAGAATCATCAATTTCCGATTTATCTTCGATTTCCTTACTTTCTTTCTCTTTTTCTCTCGAAAACGAATCTTCACTCGAAGTACTCACGTTTCCATGATTCGGACTCTTCTTGCCAGGAATTTTCGGCGTACAGAGTTTCTCGCTGGACTGCATCAAGTGCTTCTCGATCTCGTGAATTTTTTTGACGACACTTCCAACCATGATTTTCACTTCACCCGAGTCTCGAAACTTTGCGATGTTTTCCTCGTCGCTCTTTGAATTCGAAGAGTCTAACTGCTGGTCGAAATTCTCTTCGGAATTTAAATCGTAGGCCGGAGTGCTCTGGCTTTTGTCGAGTCTTCCCCTTTCCCTTCGAGGCTCTAAATCCCGTTCTGGAGAAGTGGTTTTAGAATCAGAAGTGGTTTTAGAATCAGAATTGGTTTTAGAATCAGAATTGGCTTTAGAATCAGAACTGATTTTAGAATCGGAATCGGGATTGGAATCAGCATCGGGTTTAGAGTCCGAATTACTTTTATCCAACGAAACTTTGTTATCGCAATCCGAGTTTCTCATCTTCTCACAATCTTTCTCCTCCTTTTCTTTCTCTTCCTGAAACTGGACCCTCTTCTCCTCAATTCTGCTGTGTCTTTTCTTCCTCTGTTCGATCCCAAGACAAGTTTGAGGTCGAAGATTCGACTGAACATTATTTAATCCGTGAGCACAAGAAGCGGCTTTGTCCCTCAACTGAAAACTGGTGCTGTGTTCTTGTTTCAATTCACGCCAAAAACGTTCAATGTCGATTCCGTGTTTTGTGGTGGGACTCGCTCCAGTGATTGTGGCTCTTCTTTGGACAGTATTTCTAGGTTTGGCGAGATAGAGTCTCACTGAGGAAGGAGGTTCGATTTCGGAATCGGAATCGCTGCTGTCGGTTGGTAAATTATCGAGCATATCGACAGTGTCGATTAAAACAGGCTCGGGACGATTTGAGGAATTGTCCTTTGGTGTGTTTCGTGGAAGTGGCATTGTGAAATCGGGGATGGTTAGTAATTCAGGCCGAGGAGAGGGAAGATTGTGGTGCCAGCGTGAAGTGTAAGGCGTTTTTTTGTTACTCGGTAGGCGGTAGGGTTTGATATAAATTTGACCATAGACTTTTGTGTGGCGAGGTCTACGCTTTAGAGTTAAGAGAACTTCGGCTGGACTCTCGCGGAATAATTCGAGGACGTTTTTCCGTTCCCATCCGACGACTGTTTGATAGTTTACCTGAAAAAATGGAAAGAAAATAATTAAAGAAAAAATCGTTCACTTTTTAAGCCAAAAATGATGTACTTTTTATTTTCCCCTTTTCAAGTCGAACATTTTTGTACTCTCTGAGTTTACCTCTTTCAAGCAAAATTTTCTTACGTGTCTAGTAGTTTTTCGTTTTGAGGAGAAAATAATTTTTATTACAAAATAAAAATTTCGAATAACTATTTATTTTTTAGATTTATGTGTTTTCAAGATAATTTTCCTAAGATTCTTGAGAAAATTCAAGAATATTTTTAAAAATCTCAGGTAAGTAAAATCAAAATTTCAACCAAAAACTTCATCTTCAACAAAATAGTTGAACTTTCAAACAGAAAGTTCAATTTTCAAACAAAAAATATGACTTCTCTACGAAAACTGTAATAGTTGATATTTTAATACTAAAAGATTTTTATTTTAAACAAAAAACAGTTGAATCCTTAACCAAAAAATATTAATTTTCAATCAGTTGTATTTTTAACCAAAAAATATTAAATATTTTCCAAAAGAGACGAATTTCATACAAAACAGTTTAATTTTTAACCCAAAAATATGAATTTTCCACCAAAATTGTATTAGTTGATATTTTAATACTAAAAGATTTTTATTTTAAACAAAAAACAGTTGAATCCTTGAAAAAAAAAATTAAATATTTTTCATAAGAGACAAATTTCAGACAAAACAGTTTAATTTTTAACTCAAAAAATATGAATTCTCAACAAAAATTGTATTAGTTGATATTTTAATACTAAAATATTTTTATTATAATCAAAAAGCAGTTGAATCCTTAACCAAAAAAGATTAATTTTAAACCAGTTGTATTTTTAACCAAAAAATATTAAATATTTTCCATAAGAGACATATTTCATACAAAACAGTTTAATTTTAAAGATTTTTATTTTAAACAAAAAACAGTTGAATCCTTAACAAAAAAAAATTAATTTTCAACCAGTTGTATTTTTATCAAAAAAATATTGAATATTCTCAAAAAAAGTGGAATTTCATACAAAACAGTTTAATTTTTAACCCAAAAATATGAATTCTCCAAAAAAATTGTATTAGTTGATATTTTAATACTAAGAGATTTTTATTTTAAACAAAAAACAGTTGAATCCTTAACCAAAAAAGAGTAATTTTCAACCACTTGTATTTTTAACCAAAAAATATTAAGTATTTTCCAAAAGAGACGAATTTTCTGAAGAAAAAAAAACAGTTTAATTTTTAACCCAAAAATATGAATTTTCAACAAACAAAATTAGTTTTCAACCAAAAAAGATTAATTTTTAACAAAAATTATGATAGTTAATATTAGAACTAAAAAAAATTAATAACCAAAAAAGATTTTAATTTTAAACCGAAAGTTACAATTTTGAACAGAAAAGATTAAATTTCTACCCAAGTTTATATTAAAGAGATTTTCCTAGGTTTCTCGAGAAAATTCCAAACTATTTTTGAAGATTTCGGATAAGTCGAAAAAATATCTACAACATTTCTAAGTATTTTTTTTATTTTACTTTATTTACTTCAAAACTACTAAAATTCATAAATCTCTAAGATTCACTTTTGACAATTTTGGAAATATTTTGCAATGTTTTAAATATTCTCTTCAAATTAATTTTTCAAAAATATTCATTTGAAATATTCCCAGGAATCTTAAAAATTATTTTTTAACTTAGAAATCTTCAAAAATCTACATTTTGTTTTCAGTTTTTTATAATCTTTTCGAATTTTAAAATACTTTAAAAATTTCTTTAAAACTTCTAAGCATGTCTTTTAAAATTATTGGAACTTTTCCTACATTTTTTTGTTTATTCTGCAATATTAAATAAATTGTTTTAAAATCTAGCAGATATTTTT
>CAKNXH010075108.1:0-10265 GCA_932178445.1 Andricus quercusramuli | reverse complement strand
AGAATTGTGAAAGATTCTTCTTCAAAAAGTAGAAAATGCCATACAATTTGAGGCCTAAGATGGAAAAGAATAAAGAATAGATGATAATTCAAATGAATTTTTGTATATATTAGCCTTTTTCCGTTATATATTTCTGTACTTGAGGTGATATATTTTTTATTTTATTATTTATTTCAGGGAGCACAGCGCGAAAGGAGCTCAAAAAAGGGGAAATAGGGTGGTTTTCTCACGAAAAAGGGGAAAATAGGGGAAAGATTAAGCATTCATTTTCATATGTCGAGAAGAACAAACAACCTTTTTGTAAGTCATGTTATATTTTTTAAAAATAATGTTGAATGATTTTTCAATGATTTCTGTCATTAAAGATTTATTTTTAAAAATTGGATGTACTTAGATCGTTGCGGAAATTCATCCAGAGTGATATAAAGAAGGGTGGGAAAAAATAAAATTAGTCAAATACCCAATTTTGATATGTTCAGCATCGTTCTATAAATATTTCTTTTCAAGATTTATCATTTCATCCTTGCTATAATTAATACTTTCAATGTAAATTTAAAACTAAACTCTTCAGAAGAGCTAAGTAAAAATGCTGAAAATTAATCAAATTGTTTGAGCTGAGGGATAACAATTTCTAGGTCGACATCCAAAACAAGAAAAGAAAAAAATTTTGAAATCGGTTAATATCTTCTGTTCTTTTTTCTTAAATTTACAATTAAACAATTTTTTAAATAAAAAAATGTTGTATCATTAAAATTTGTTCGAAAATATACAAAAACGTGTTTTTTGGGTTGATTCGAACCTGAAATTGCGTCAGCTTGAACCAAAGAAACATGTTATTATTTTTTGGTCATGGGAAACATTTTTTTTCTTGGTCTTTATAACGTTCGAAAATCGCAAAAAAGATATGAAATCCCAAAAATCCTAACTTATGACAAAATTTTTTTCTGAAAAAGGAAAATAAAAAAATGTTACTTTGATTCAAGCTGGACAAATTTCAGGTTCGACATATTCAACTTGTTTTTGCACATTTTCAAAAAAATGGTAACGGAGCGAAAAATTTATTTTTAAATTTCGCAATTTTGAATTTTCAATAAATAAAGATAACTTTTTGACGAAATAGTTGAATTGTTGAAGTAATAACATCAGTTTTTAACCAAAAATCGAATAGTTATATTTTCGTTTCAAAAAATTAATTTGCAATTGAAAAAATTGAATTTTCTCCCAAATTTTCACTTAAAAACTTAGTTTTCAACAAACAAAAAAAAACTTAAACCAAAATTATGAATTTTTAAAAAAGTAGTTCAAAATTCGACCAATTAGTTGAATTCTTTACCAAACTGTCCAATTTTCGAGAGAAAATTCAAATTGTCTACGAAACAGTTGAATCTTTAATCCGAAAACACGAATTTTCAACAAGAGTTGAGTTTTCAACCAGAAAAGATTTTATAGTCAATGAAAAGAAAAAAATTGTATTCAAAATGTCGAATTTTAAAGCAAGAAGATTAATTTTCTACAGAAAAGGGTCGAATTTTTAACAAATTACATAAATTTTTAACCAAATAGTTGAATTTTCAAAATAAAAAAGATCAACTTTGACCCAAAAATGGAATAGCTACATTTTCATTTCAAGAAACTAATTTTCAAATGAAAAAACCAATTTTCTACAAAATTATTGAATTTTTGAGCCAAAAAAAGAACTTTCTACAATACAGTTGAATTCAAAAATATAAGCTTTCAATATAAAAAATAATTTTTAATCAAAAATTGCAATTCTTAGTTTAAAAAAATGAATTTTTAACAAAGTAGTTTGATTTTCAATCAGGAAGACAGCTTTTCAACAAAATAAATATATTTCCACAAAAATAGTCAAATTTGTAACCAATTCTCCGCCAAAAATATAAGTTTTGAATGAAATTCATGGATTTGCAATCAAATAGTTGAATTTCTGACTAAAAAAATATCCATTTTTAAACACAAATGGAACAGTTCAATTGGGAAATCAAAAAAATTAATTTTCAAAGATAAAAAAGGTTTCGACAATAGTTAAATTTTCAAGCAAAAATTTAAAAAAATTAAAAATTGCTCAAGTTAGAACATTTAAAATTGCAGTTGATGAATTTGGAATATTCCACTTTTTACTTAGGTATTTAACTATGTACATTTCAAGTGAAATGTGTTAATCTTTTAATATTCTAATACTTTCAACTTGCTTTAAAATGTTTCATCTTCAAATTTTTTATTTTATTTTATTTTATTTGAGTGCTATAATTGCTTAAATTATTATTCAATAATGGTTACAATTTCAAATATCGTATATATAAAGAGAAAAGGGGAAAAAGGAGAAGTTCTTCGAGAATAGGGAGAAAAAGGGAAATTTCAAGAAAAAAGGGGAAAATAAGAAAAAAGAGGAAGACTGTGCACCCAGTTATTTATATTTTTAATTTACCTGTCAGAAGTACGACGATAATCTCCCATATCTTGACTACTACTCGGCACATCATTTGCACTTCTAGACGCATTCAGTCCGTAAAAAGTACTCCCAGCAACCGTAACTGGCAATTCGGTTGAAAGCGGAACCGAATCTTGTTTCCTGAAATTGGAAATTAGATATATTGAAAATGGAAGAATTTGAAATTCAAACCTTCAATATTACACAAAATCGAAGAAGAGCAGAATTGAACAATTTTTATTTCAGGTCTTCAAACAGAAAAATAATTCAAATTGAACAAATTTTCAAGAATAAGCGTCTGAAATTGCCTGATTTAGAAATTCCTAATCTAAAATTATTCCCTTATCAACCTTTTATATTTAATTATTTAACAAATACAGTTTTTAATTGGAAACTGTAGCATTTAAAATTTTAATTAAGAATTGGACAACTTAAAACGCTTTCAATTCGAAATTATTCAAATTTTGCAATTTCAATCATTTTTTATTAGATTCACAAATAGAAAATTAAATAAAATTATTGAAATTCAAATTAATTCAAATAGAATTCTAGCAATTTCAATTTGATTCCAGTTAAATAAAATGGAAATTTAGCAATTTCAACAAAATATTAACAATTAAAGTTAATTCAAACGAATACTGGTTAATTCAAATTGAATTCTAACAATTATAACTGAATTCTACTTCATTAAAATTGAATTATAGGAATTCAGACTGAATTCTACTTGATTCAAATTGAATTTTAGCAATTTGAAAATAATTCTAGATTTATTTACACAGAAGTATAGTCTATACAAGTGGAATTCTAGTAAATTCTAGTTTAATTACAGTAACACAAATTGAATTATTGCGATTTGAATTAATTAAAGTAAATTTTAGAGATTGAAACAAAATTCTGGTAAACTGAATTCGAAAAAAGGCAATTTTTATTTAATTCTCGTAATTTAAATTGAATTTTTGAAATTGCAATTGAATTTTAGTTAATTGTAATTAATTGTTTGTTAATTTATGTGGAAATCAAGGAATTCTAATAGAATTGTAACAATTCAAGTTTATTTAAATAGAATTATTTTAAATTCAAACATTATTTTGGTTAATTCAAGCGGCATTCTAGTGGTTCAAATAAAATTATTGCAATTTAGGTTAATTAAAATAAATTACCAGCAATTTAAATATATTTTTGGTTAATTCAAGTGGAATTGTATTCCGTACTAATTTAATTCTAGGAATTTAAATTGAATTATTGCAATTCAAACAGAATTCTACATAATTCAGTAAGGAAATATATTAATTCCAATAAAAATCTAACCATTTAAGTTAATTCAAACAGAATTCTAACGATTAATTTAACAAGAATTCTAGTGCATTTTAATTTAAAACTATCAATTCAAAACAAATTTTCTATTAAAATTATGAATCGTCAACTACAATATACGAATTTTAAAACAAAAATATAAATTTTTAATAAAATGAACATTCAAGTTGAATACTTGAATTTTCAACGCCAAAGATGAATTTTCAAACAAGAAGATTAATTTTCTACCAGAAATACGATTTTTCACAAAAATACATGCATTTTCAACGAAATAGTGGAATTTTGAACTAAAAAAGACAAATTTAAAACGAAATAGTTGAATTTTGAACTAAAAAAGATCAAATTTCAATCAAAAATGAAACAGTTAAATTTTCAGTTAAAAAAAATTAATTTCCAACAAAAAAAAACGAATTTTCAAAAAGCTAGTTCAATTTTCAATCAAAGTGATGAATTTTTAATTAAAATTATAAATATTTAGCTGCAATAGTTGAATTTTCAACCAAAAAATACGAATTCTCAACTAATAGAGATGAATTTTTAATAAAAAATTGAATAGTCAAATTTTAAGGTAAAAAACAAAGTTGAAACAAAATTTTTAATCAGAAAAAAAACAATGTTTAAAAGCATAGTTAGATTTTTTGAAGAAAGTGATGAATTTTGACTAAAATTATGAATCTTCGACTGGAATAGTGGAATTTTTAAGAGAAAAAAAATACATTTTTAAATAAAATTATGAATTTTTAACTGAAACACTTGAATTTTCAACCAAAAAAAGGTGAATTTTCAAACAAGATTAATGTTTTTACCAAAAAAGGCAATTCATCAACAAAATATACGAATTTTCAACATACGTTCAATTTTCAACTCAAAAAGGAAAAAATTTCAACCAAATAGTTGGATTTTGAACTAAAAAAGGTCATTTTGAAAACCAAAAATGGAATAGTTTAATTTTAAACCAAAAAGATGAATTTTTAACCAAGAAGATTAATTTCTACCAAAAAAGAAGAATTTCCAACAAAATACATGAATTTGCAACTAAAAAAAAATTGTCAACCAAAAATTGTACAGTTAAATTTTTAGTTAAAAAAATTAATGTTCAACCAAAGAGATGAAATTTTAATTAAAATGATGGAATATTCAACTGGCACAGTTGCATTAGCAGTTAATAAAATTAAATTTTCAACAACAAAAAAACGAATTTTCAACAAAAAAGTTGAAAGTTTCAACTGTAATAGTTACATTTTCAGTAAAAAAATTAATTTTCAGCCAAGGAAGACGAATTTTCCACAAAATAGTTCAGTTTTCAACTAGAAAGATGAATTTTCACTTAAAATGTTGAACCTTCAACCACCAAAAAATTAATTCTTAACAAAAGAGCTTCACTTTTAACCAAGTAATCAAATATTAATTAAAAAAAAAGAATTATGAACAAAAAAATGTTGTAATTGATATCTCAATCAAAAAAGATTTTAATTTTTTATCAAAAACACTTCTTCAATTCAACCAAAAAGACGACTTTTCAACATGAGTTGAATTTTCAACTATGAAAGATTTTTCTGCCAAGAGAGAGAAAATATTACCAGAAAATTGGTAAATTTTCAACCAAATAAATGCATTTTTTTCAAGAAAATACTTGAATTTTCAACTAAAAACGATCAATTTTTAACCAAAAATAGAATAAATAAATTTTCAGTTGAAAAAAATTAATTTTAACCAAAAAAAAAACACAAATTTTGAATATAATAGTTAAATACAATAACTTAAAGCTACTTTTACAGCTGAAGAATTATTTTTATTTAATTTTATATTGCAATTTAAACAAAAATTAGGCACGCTCGCGAAAAAATGCCCTGATTGAAAAAAATTGCCTGACATTTCCCGGTTGGGTGGGCACCCCGATTCAATGTTATTACCCTCTTTTGAGGTTATGTTCAAGTGTGGCCTTTACCAAAATTATGGCGCGAAATTCAAAATAAAAATCTGAAAAATAATTTTTTTCTTACCGATTAGGTGTCGAGTTAGGAAGAACTCTCCTGTAACTTCTGAACTGAGCCGTCGGCACCGGTACATTCTGACTCTTTCCCAAAAACTTCAAATACTTCCGATCCAAACTCGCCCCAGTTGGTAGCGACTGTTCCTTAAAGTTCTGCTCCTTCTTCCCACCTTTCTTCAAAGATCCAAACCCCTTACTATCCTTTACATCCGGACTTTTCATCTTCCCTTTTGCTTCCACGTCACTCTCATCAGTTTCACTAAACAATCCACTCGTCCTATCAACCGTGTCAGCGCCCAACGTAGTTTTGCTCACCGCATCTAACCAAGTCATCAGCGAATCCTCAGTGTCAGCCGCAAAATAAAAAACCGTCCCAGTGTGGTAAATCTTAAAAGCAAACTTCCTCGACTTCACCTCCGAAGCTTGCGAAGCCGTGAATCCGGTCAGAGAAATCAAACAATCCGCCTTCGTGCTGTCCTGGTTTTTGAATCTAAAAAGTGAGTGTCCTTTCAGAACAAACCAAGCTTTCGCCCAGGCGCCACCTGCGCCTCTCGATCGATAAGTCAAAAATCCATCCAAATCCCCTGGACCTATTTCCTTCACCGAAACATGACGCCTTTTAGCCAGAGCTATATTCCTCTTTCTCGAACTTTTCGGACTTCCCAGAGTTTTGGAATGAAGCCCAATGCTTCTAGCAACCATCATCGCTCTATTCACAACTCCCCGATCTTTTTCCAAAGTCCTCGGCTTCTCCAAAGTCTGTTTCGAACAACCAACGCCGTCCGGTGAATCCAAAATATCCGGTCTTTCCGGAATCCTCTCGTTCAAGAGGGAGAATTTTTCCACAAAGGGCTCATACCTATCCTGAAAAAGCTTCTCATCTTTGGAATAAGAATCGTAAATTTTCGAGTAACCGTAGGCGTCGAGACGCAAATCCTCGTCTATGAAATCATTCGACTTGTCTGCGAATTCGGAATATGTCTCGATACCGCTTCTTCTTCTATCGAGAATTTCTTCCTTTTTGGGAGTCTCTTCCTTTTTTAGATTCTGCCTTTCGGGAACTCTGGGCTTTTCTGGGGGCTGGGGACTTGGAGTCAGATTCAGATTTAGAGCTGCCGGTTTTGAAAAATACTTTCGAGGCGGCGGTTCCGGCGGAACGAGTTTTGGTTTTACTTCCGGGGGGGATTTTTTCTTTAAAGAATCTGGAGATGTTCCAGGTTCCTCAACTTCTGAATTCTTGGTTTCATTCACATTTGTTTCCTTACTTTCCTTTTCAAGACAAAGTTCATCCTTCTCTTCAGGCTTTGTGGCTTTTTCTTCAGGCTTTGTGGCTTTCTCTTCCAAAACTTTCACATCTTCAAAAGAATCATCAATTTCCGATTTATCTTCGATTTCCTTACTTTCTTTCTCTTTTTCTCTCGAAAACGAATCTTCACTCGAAGTACTCACGTTTCCATGATTCGGACTCTTCTTGCCAGGAATTTTCGGCGTACAGAGTTTCTCGCTGGACTGCATCAAGTGCTTCTCGATCTCGTGAATTTTTTTGACGACACTTCCAACCATGATTTTCACTTCACCCGAGTCTCGAAACTTTGCGATGTTTTCCTCGTCGCTCTTTGAATTCGAAGAGTCTAACTGCTGGTCGAAATTCTCTTCGGAATTTAAATCGTAGGCCGGAGTGCTCTGGCTTTTGTCGAGTCTTCCCCTTTCCCTTCGAGGCTCTAAATCCCGTTCTGGAGAAGTGGTTTTAGAATCAGAAGTGGTTTTAGAATCAGAATTGGTTTTAGAATCAGAATTGGCTTTAGAATCAGAACTGATTTTAGAATCGGAATCGGGATTGGAATCAGCATCGGGTTTAGAGTCCGAATTACTTTTATCCAACGAAACTTTGTTATCGCAATCCGAGTTTCTCATCTTCTCACAATCTTTCTCCTCCTTTTCTTTCTCTTCCTGAAACTGGACCCTCTTCTCCTCAATTCTGCTGTGTCTTTTCTTCCTCTGTTCGATCCCAAGACAAGTTTGAGGTCGAAGATTCGACTGAACATTATTTAATCCGTGAGCACAAGAAGCGGCTTTGTCCCTCAACTGAAAACTGGTGCTGTGTTCTTGTTTCAATTCACGCCAAAAACGTTCAATGTCGATTCCGTGTTTTGTGGTGGGACTCGCTCCAGTGATTGTGGCTCTTCTTTGGACAGTATTTCTAGGTTTGGCGAGATAGAGTCTAACTGAGGAAGGAGGTTCGATTTCGGAATCGGAATCGCTGCTGTCGGTTGGTAAATTATCGAGCATATCGACAGTGTCGATTAAAACAGGCTCGGGACGATTTGAGGAATTGTCCTTTGGTGTGTTTCGTGGAAGTGGCATTGTGAAATCGGGGATGGTTAGTAATTCAGGCCGAGGAGAGGGAAGATTGTGGTGCCAGCGTGAAGTGTAAGGCGTTTTTTTGTTGCTCGGTAGGCGGTAGGGTTTGATATAAATTTGACCATAGACTTTTGTGTGGCGGGGTCTACGCTTTAGAGTTAAGAGAACTTCGGCTGGACTCTCGCGGAATAATTCGAGGACGTTTTTCCGTTCCCATCCGACGACTGTTTGATAGTTTACCTGAAAAAATGGAAAGAAAATAATTAAAGAAAAAATCGTTTACTTTTTAAATTTCTCCTCTTTAAGCCAAAAAATTGTATACTTTTTCAATTTTCCCCTTTTCAAGTCGAACATTTTTGTACTCTCTGAGTTTACCTCTTTCAAGCAAAATTTTCTTACGTGTCTAGTAGTTTTTCGTTTTGAGGAGAAAATAATTTTTAATACAAAATAAAAATTTCGAATAACTATTTATTTTTTAGGTTTATTTGTTTTCAAGGTTATATGAATATAATTTTCCTAAGATTCTTGAGAAAATTCAAAAATATTTGTAAAAATCTCAGGTAAGTAAAAACAAAATTTCAACAAAAAACTTCATCTGCAACCGAATAGTTGAAGTTTGAAACAAAAAGTTGAATTTTCAAACAAAAAATATGAATTCTCAACAAAAATTGTATTAGTTGATATTTTAATACTAAAAGATTTTTATGTTAAACAAAAAACAGTTGAATCCTTAACCAAAAAAGATTAATTTTCAATCAGTTGTATTTTTAACCAAAAAATATTAAATATTTTCCAAAAGAGACGAATTTCATACAAAACAGTTTAATTTTTAACCCAAAAATATGAATTTTCCACCAAAATTGTATTAGTTGATATTTTAATACTAAAAGATTTTTATTTTAAACAAAAAACAGTTGAATCCTTGAAAAAAAAAATTAAATATTTTTCATAAGAGACAAATTTCAGACAAAACAGTTTAATTTTTAACTCAAAAAATATGAATTCTCAACAAAAATTGTATTAGTTGATATTTTAATACTAAAATATTTTTATTATAATCAAAAAGCAGTTGAATCCTTAACCAAAAAAGATTAATTTTAAACCAGTTGTATTTTTAACCAAAAAATATTAAATATTTTCCATAAGAGACATATTTCATACAAAACAGTTTAATTTTAAAGATTTTTATTTTAAACAAAAAACAGTTGAATCCTTAACAAAAAAAAATTAATTTTCAACCAGTTGTATTTTTATCAAAAAAATATTGAATATTCTCAAAAAAAGTGGAATTTCATACAAAACAGTTTAATTTTTAACCCAAAAATATGAATTCTCCAAAAAAATTGTATTAGTTGATATTTTAATACTAAGAGATTTTTATTTTAAACAAAAAACAGTTGAATCCTTAACCAAAAAAGAGTAATTTTCAACCACTTGTATTTTTAACCAAAAAATATTAAGTATTTTCCAAAAGAGACGAATTTTCTGAAGAAAAAAAAAACAGTTTAATTTTTAACCCAAAAATATGAATTTTCAACAAACAAAATTAGTTTTCAACCAAAAAAGATTAATTTTTAACAAAAATTATGATAGTTAATATTAGAACTAAAAAAAATTAATAACCAAAAAAGATTTTAATTTTAAACCGAAAGTTACAATTTTGAACAGAAAAGATTAAATTTCTACCCAAGTTTATATTAAAGAGATTTTCCTAGGTTTCTCGAGAAAATTCCAAACTATTTTTGAAGATTTCGGATAAGTCGAAAAAATATCTACAACATTTCTAAGTATTTTTTTTATTTTACTTTATTTACTTCAAAACTACTAAAATTCATAAATCTCTAAGATTCACTTTTGACAATTTTGGAAATATTTTGCAATGTTTTAAATATTCTCTTCAAATTAATTTTTCAAAAATATTCATTTGAAATATTCCCAGGAATCTTAAAAATTATTTTTTAACTTAGAAATCTTCAAAAATCTACATTTTGTTTTCAGTTTTTTATAATCTTTTCGAATTTTAAAATACTTTAAAAATTTCTTTAAAACTTCTAAGCATGTCTTTTAAAATTATTGGAACTTTTCCTACATTTTTTTGTTTATTCTGCAATATTAAATAAATTGTTTTAAAATCTAGCAGATATTTTT
>CAKNXH010075091.1:12000-34127 GCA_932178445.1 Andricus quercusramuli | reverse complement strand
CCGAAGACCTGGGGCAAACCCAGGGTCACTGAAGAAAAGAGAGAGAGTACAGAGAGTGATCCCGAAGACCTAGGGCAAACCCAGGATCACTGAAGAGAGAGAGAGAGAGAGATAAGAAGGATAGAGAGTGAGGATGGTTTGAGGTAAGAGAGAGAGAGGAGAGTACGCTGTGAATTATGTTTGGTTTATTGGCGGTAGTTACGAAGAGCAGAGGAGGCCAAGAGTGGCTATCGCCGCAAAATTCAAGTCTTGAGACGAGCTGGTGCTGAGACGAGAAGTGAGTAGTGACGATTGCACTCAGATAAACAATTTATCCCGATGAATTTTTTTGATCAAACAAAAATTACTGGAGTTATAGGATTTACAAAATTCCAAAAAACAAACGAAAATGAACATTTTAAGCCAAACAACGCACGAAAAGAAAAACATTCAGGAGAAGAAAAATGTTTCTTTTTGAACACCCTACAATACTGTTATGAGACTTTCCTCTATTTTTTGAAAAATCGAAAATTCAAATTTTTATCGCAAAAAAATAAAAAATAAAAAATTCCATTTTGCGGTCAAAATATAGAGAATATGAAAAAAAAACAAAGAATGCAAAATTGTGTATGTAAAAAAGATCTGCAAATTTTTAATTGATCACTTTTTGATAAAATGCGTTTCGTTTGTTTTATTCGTAAAAAACAGCATTAAAAATAGAAAAATCAAATCTTTGGAAAAACAATACAAGGGTATAAAAAGACGAATGGACAAAAATTGTGCATTCAAAAAAGATCTACATTGGCAATCACTTTTTGATAGAATCCATTGTTTTTGCTTTAATGTTAGAAAATAAGATTAAAAATGAAAGAATTAAATTTTTGGACAAACGACACAAGCTATGAAAAAATTAATAGGCAAAAGTTGCTCACACAAGAAAGAGCTATACAAATTTGTCATAAATAATTTTTTTAAAGAATTGTATTTTTTGTTTCAATCATGAATAATCGCATTAAAAATAAAAAAATGGAATTTTTGGAAAAACCACACAAGAGACGGAAAAAAATTGAGAAAAAAGTTGTTCAACCAAAAATGATCTACAAATTTTTTATAAACTTTGGTTATAAAAATTTGCATAGAAACACTTTACGCTAGGATGCGTATTTTTGGTTCAAATTGTAAAAAATAACATTGAAAATAAACAAATCGGATATATCGAAAAACGACACAAGTTGCAATAAACTGTTTAATAACAAAATTCTTTTTTTATAGGTCGCGCACTTTTTACATTCTCATTCTAATGAGAAGCTATTGGTTTTATGTAAAATTTGACTTGGTCGGTTTTCATCAAATCTCCACGTTTTGAGACCCCCTGAGCTAGAAAATAAGGTTTTTACCAAGTTGTCTGTCTGTAGTCTGTCTGTCTGTAGGCACGATAATTTTCGAAAAAATAATCAGATTGGGTTTTGCTTTGGCACACTTCTTTAGGGCCTAAAAAGAAAGAACAATTTTGTTAACCAGCTAATTTTGATAAAAATTCAAAAAGTGAGCGCATTTTGAAAATTTTTGATACAATTTTTTTTCAAAATTCAAAAATTCTATGTAGGGTCTTTCATAGTACTCCAAAACTCAAACAATTTATCTTGATGACTTTTTCGGATAAAAAAAAATTACCGGAGTATACGTGACTTCGAGTACGTAGGCCAACGCGTGCCTACGTGCCCGAAACCCCTCACCGGTCCAGCTGAATCTCATGACAAAAGCCTACGTGCCTAAACACTCTCGGGGGAAATTGACGCGTCCTTGCAAGCCATTGTCAAGAAGGGGGAAAAAAAGCTCCTTAAATTAGACCATTAGGAAGCGATTAGGTAGGAAGGACTTCTCACTTGGGTTTGAATAGGCAAACTCAAGCGGGGAATTTTACCATGACTCATAGCTTTCCAATGGTTCACAATATGTGCTTTACTGGCTCATAACAACTCCACCCCTTCCCGGATAGAGCTTGCTTACCTGACTTGGGCAATGGCATATATAAAAAAAACTCTAAAACGGCGTGGTTTGGCGAAAGGAGGATCTTTGGCTAAATAGTGGTGACAATGAACCTATACCTATACAGAAAACGTGAGTGGATGCGTCGCGGCGGTCCAGATAAAACATACAATATTTAAAAAGATGAGTGCATTTCGGCAGCCCATGGAGAAAAATGTACATTGAATATGTGCAAATTAAAAGAGCGGATATTTACAATGAGGAGGGTGCATTGCGGCAGCCCATCGATTACAAAAATTACATGTTGCAGCGTCGGGGTGCGTACCGTCGAGCTTCCCTGTAGCTGACTGGATCTGTTCGTCGTAACGCGTAGCGTCTCCTGGCGTTACCCGGGCGCTCACCTGGCAGCCCGTCTTCACTGTCGTCGTCGTCGTCGTCGTCGAGGCGCTCGCCTGGCGCCTGGGCCTCGTTCTCGTCGGCATGCGGGTTTGGCCCGGTGCTAGTCTCGCTGGCTTCTGGTTGTGGGTGCAATTTCCTGTTGACACCCTGTTCCGCGCCCCTGCTTCCCGCGGCAAGGTCGCAGGTGGGAACGTGAATCCGTGGACGTGATCTTTCGTCAGCGTCCTCCTCCTTCTTACCAACGGCTACGGGAAGATTCAATCGTTCCTCTACGCCGATGCTTTCGGCTGTGGTACGCCCGACCTCCTGGTCGGGTGGCTGTGCGGCGGGTTGGTCTGCCGGCTCTTTTTCTGCTGCTTCCGCAGGCAGTCTGTCAGTTTGCGCTGGTGTGGGGACCAACACGTTGCCATGAATTTTGTGGGCAGTGCCGTCTTTCAGGACCCAATAGACATCCCCTGCGATGTGTTCCAGGATCTGGTACGGGTCCAAACGACTAGGTGCTAGCTTGGCATTGAATCCAGCTGCCTTATTGGAGAGCTGGTGGTTGGGTATG
Source organism: Andricus quercusramuli (assembly GCA_932178445.1). Taxonomy (NCBI): domain Eukaryota; kingdom Metazoa; phylum Arthropoda; class Insecta; order Hymenoptera; family Cynipidae; genus Andricus; species Andricus quercusramuli. Next base: position 31,207 of record CAKNXH010075091.1, on the reverse strand, counting down.
AATACCCATTCACCGGGGGTGAATCGTGGCTGTGTCGGCGCGGCGACGTACCTGGCCTGGTAATGCCCCTGGCGGTCGCGGGCTTCCTCCTCCCTTTGCTGCAACTCCTCGGCTCGTGGTAAGGCGTTGGGTGTCGTGGCGAGATTCCATTCTCCTGGACCGAGGATGGTCTGACCCAAAAGTAGGTAGCTAGGGGTGGCACCGGTGGCTGCGTTGGTGCGGCGTCGTTATCCGAAAAGCAAGTCGGGTAGGTGCCTGTCCCAAGTACGTTGATTTCCTCGGTCCAGACGCAGACGGAGACCCTTCTTGATTTCTTGATTCCGCCTCTCCGTTGGGTTGGCTCTCGGGTGATAGGTAGGGGTGGTCCACAGTTCGCATCCCCATTTTTGGCTAGCCTCGGCCCAGTCGCGACCTGTAAACTGGGGCCCGTTATCGCTGAGGATTCGGCGTGGGTATCCGAAACGGCTGAAGACTTCTTCCTCGAGAGATTTGATGATTCGGGGGCGTTGGAGATCCTTAAAGAAAAAGCCTCTACCCAAAGTGTAAACAGGTCAGTCACCACTAAAATGTATGAGTGGCCCTGACTTGTCCGTGGGTATGGACCCATAAGATCCACAGTGATGGTGTCCCAGGCTCTGGTGGCAGCTCGTGGTCGCAGGTGGTCTGGATGTCGTCCTCGTACAGACTTGCAACACAAGCATAAGTGGCACCCTGCCACGTAGCGGCGGACTTCACGATTCATCCCCGGCCATTAGTAGAAACGTTTAATGGCTCGTATGGTCTCCTCGCTACCAGGGTGCCCGGCAAGGTCGGAGTCGTGATAGTGCCACAGAACTCGAGCCAGCAATGACGTAGGTACCTGCAATCGCCACTGTCCATCGTTCTTGTCTTGTCTCCAGAATTCTTTCTCGGTGAGGCGATTATTACGGAAGAATGTTTCGTCCTCGGGTGTATGAGGGTAGGTGTCCTGTAATTCCCGCCATCGTAGTGCGTTGCGAGTGATCGCTGGGTCCTCTTGTTGAGCCTCTATTATTGTGTGGTATAAAGGGTCCGACGGGGTGGCTGCAATGGCGCTGAACGTGGGTATTGCCGGAGTTTGTGCGACCTTGCTGCGGGTTGGTGGTAGTAGCCGCTGAAGGTCCGGTTCGCCCGGGGACATTTCGTTTTCGTCTGGAAAACGTGAGAGTGCGTCTGGCAGCTCATTGTCCCGACCGGGTACGTGCTCAATCTTGAATGTAAATTCCCTGAGCAGGATGTCCCATCGGTGTAGTTTATCCCTGGTATCTTTGCGGGCATGCGACCAGGTCAGGGTTTTGCTGTCCAGGTAGGGTCGATATTTTTTAATAGCCCAGATGAGGGCCAAGCACTCTTGTTCATTACAATGATACCGGGACTCGGTTTCAGAGAAATTGGCGCTTGCGAAGGAGATGATTCGACGTTGGCCGCTGTGGTCCTCTTGCATGAGGACAGCACACATTCCTTTGGCGCTGGCATCCGTCTGGAGTACAAAAGTCAGGTTCGGGTCGGGTCGGCTGAGGCTTCTCGGGCTTTGGAAGGCGATTTTGGCCAGTTCGAAATGCTTTTGAGTTTCAGGAGTCCACTTGAACGGATGTTTTATTGATAAGAGGTTGGTCCTGTGGTGCCAGTATCTCCGAGGATTTCGGAATATACTCCTTTACCCAGTTGCAGAGACCGATAAAGGGTTAATCAGGGCCCTGAATTTGGCCCAAGGTAGCGTGAGGCCCCGGTAGATCTCGTACCACTTCTGGGCCTTGTCTGATAGGAATTTGGCCACCATGCGTGACCAGGATGAAGGCTCGATGGCTGCCTCCATAAAATAATGTTCGCACTGGCTCAGGAATGTGTCAGGATCTTCGTGATCCTGGCCAGTGAACATTGGCGTAGGCACATCTGGTGTTCGTATGGCCCGAATGAGGGCCCGCCAGTCGGTGTTTGTTGTGGCTGGTAGTGGCACTGGCCTTGCTGCCGTTTCTTCTCTTCGTGGCTGTGGTGGTGGTGCCTCGATGACTCGAGGAGTTACGGGTGGAGTTCGCACCCGAGGAATAAATACAAGATCTGGCCTGCTGCTGGGACCCGGAACTGGCTGGAACTCGTCTGCGGGTTCTTGGAACAAAACCCGCTGTGTTCGTCGGTTGCTCCCTGGGAGCGATCGGCTTCTTCCCCTCATTGAATTTGGTCGAACGGCTGCTTCGTATGCTGGTGGCGGTGAATTTGGCCTCTCCAGAGGGCCCTGTTCATTCGCTGGTGCCGGGTTGTTGAGCGCCACTGAGTTTTCTGGTTGTAACTCAGAAACCGGGCTGTTTCTTGTGGCCATCGTCCTTGCTGATGGCCGGCCTCGGCGAGATGAAGTCGGTGAGCGCAACATATGGTTCGGTTCGACCACTGTCGAAACTCAAAGAAAATAAATTCTTGAGCCCCACGTTGGGCCGCCAATTTGATACAAGTCCCTTTTTGTGTTGGCGTTTGTGTGAAGGGATAATCAAAAGAGGCGGACGCGTGTTGCAAGCGAGTCACGCCAGCCTGTGTGTAGGTTGTCCGAAGGTCTAAGCTCGGTGAGAGTTTGGAGTCCTAGCCGTTTACCCATAAGGTGAGAGAGAGGCAATTATAAAGGAAAAGAGAGAGAGAGATAGAGAGTGACCCCGAAGAACTGGGGAGGCAAACCCCGGGCCACTGAAGAGAGACAGGAGAGAGATAGAGTGACCCCGAAGACCTGGAGCAAACACAGGTTCACTGAAGAAAAGAGAGAGAGAGAGTACAAAGAGTGATCCCGAAGACCTAGGGCAAACCCAGGATCACAGAAAAGAGAGAGAGAAGGAAGACAGAGAGTGACCCCGAAGACCTGGGGCAAATCCAAGGTCACTGAAGAAAAGAGAGAGGGTACAGAGAGTGATCCCGGAGACCTAGGGCAAACCGAGGATCACTGAAGAGAGAGAGAGAAGAAGGATAGAGAGTGAGGATGGTGTGAGGTAAGAGAGAGAGAGGAGAGTTCGCTGAGAATTATGTTTGGTTTATAGGCGGTAGTTACAAAGAGCAGAGGAGGCTCAGAGTAGCTATCGCTGCAAAATTCAAGTCTTAACACGAGCTGGTGCTGAGACGAGAAGTGAGTAGTGACGATTGCACTCGGAGCGCCGGTATTTATTTGCGCGAGTAGGAACGCCCTCGACCGAGGAAGGCGGCAGCTGCCGGGCTCTGATTGGCCCCTGACTCTCGCAACGGAGTCGCAACGGAGCGGTGGGGACACCGTACTCCGTGCTGCCTTCCTTAGACTTCGAGCGTCCTCGCGCTTTCCCAATATTGAATTAAAATTTAAAATAATAGTTTGACAAAATAAAATAGAAATAACATTAATTTTTACCAAAAAAATCGTTAAATAAAATCCTAAATAAAAGAATATAATTCAAAATGGTTCTCAAATAAAAGAGTGAAATCTGAAATATAAAATAGCTAATTTTAACCCCATTTTTATGTCGACATAAAAGTTATTAAAAAAACCTAAGAACCTTCCAGGGTGTTTATAATACATTAATATTTTACATATATTCTGGAAGGGGAATAAGCGCTAAATTATATCCTAAACTAAAAAGATCTCCTTTTGCAACCAGGCCGTTTTTCAAAAGGATAATTCAGTCCGTATTTGTTCACAAAATTCTTCCCTTCAGAAGTTAAAAAAAATGTATTATTAAAATATACTATTTATAGATTAATTGATTTTATTTATCCACGGAAGAAATGATAATTAAAACAAAATAAAACTACGTGGATAATTTTCTCGAATTTTCTGGAAGGAACATGAAAGCGTCGCGAAGGGAAAGAGGGAGAGATAGAGAGGGAGAGTCTTGTTTGAAAGAAAGTTCTGGGCCTGGTATACGTGACTTCGAGTACGTAAGCCAACGCGTGCCTACGTGCCCGCAACCCCTCACCGGTCCATCTGAATCTCATGACAAAAGCCTACGTGCCTAAACACTCTCGAGGGAGATTAACGCGTCCTTGCAAGCCGTTGTCAAGAAGGGAAAACAAGCTCGTTAAATGACACCATTAGGAAGCGATTAGGTAGGAAGGATTTTCCACTTGGGTTTGAATATACAAATTCAAGCGGGGAATTTTACCATGACTCATAGCTTTCCAATGGTTCACAATATGTGCCTTACTGGCTCATAACAATTTCTTAAACAATCGGAATATTTATAATTTTTGAGAATTTATTCAGCAATAATAATACATAATGAAATGTCACATACTGCAAAATAACGTTGCCTAAAGTATAGTAATTCGAAAAAAAATTCCAATAATGAAAAAATGTGTGCTCAAACATTGTTTTTATTCCCTCCACGTGCACTTCTTCACGCTACGCCATGCAGCATATAGATTTGGAAATTCAACTTTTTTTATAAATAAAACTGTAAGTCCCATCGGAAAAGTGAAGATACAACTGAATTCATGTCGGTGATATCTCCAGGCGATTTTTCCATTTTTTTTAAAAGTCATTTTTTGAACAATTAGATTGTTTATAATATTTGAGAATTTACTTAGCAATAATAATACATAATGAAATGTTACATACTGCAACAAAACGTTGCCTAAAGTATAATAATTGGAAAAAAAATTCAATAATGAAAAAAAGTTTGTTTAAACATTGTTTTGATCCCCTCCACTTTCACTCCTTCACGCTACACTATACAGCATATAGATTTGGAAATTCAACTTTTTTTTATAAATAAGGCTATAAGCCCCATCGGAAAAGTGAAGACACCACTGGATTCATGTCGGCGATATCTCCGGGTGATTTTTTAATTAAAAAAAAATAATAATTTTTCAAACAATAGCTTGTTTATAATTTTTGAGAATTTATTTAACAATAATAATATATAATGAAATGTTACATACTGCAACATAACGTAGCCTCAAGTATAATAATTGGAAAAAAAAATTCAATAATGTTTAAATAAACTTTTTTTTAATTATTGAATTTTTTTTCGAATTATTATACTTTAGGCTGCGTTATGTTACAGTATGTAACATTTCATTATATATTATTATTGTTAAATAAATTCTCAAAAATTAGAATCAATCTAATTGTCTAAGAAATGACTTTTAAACAAAAATGAAAAAGACACCTGGAGATATCGCCAACATGAATCCAGTGGTATCTTCACTTTTCCGATGGGACTAATAGTTTCATTTATAAAAAAAAGGTTGAATTTCCGAATCTATTGGCTGCATGGCGTAACGTGAAAGAGTGAACGTGGAGGGGATAAAATCAATGTTCAAACAAACTTTTTTCCAGTATTGCATTTTTTTTCTCCAATTATTATGCTTTAGGCTACGTTATGTTACAGTATGTAACATTTCATTTTATTTTATTATTGACAAATAAATTCTCGAAAATTATAAACAATCTAATTGTTTAAGAAATGACATTTGAAAAAAAATGAAAAAATACCTAGAGATATCGCCGACATGAATCCAGTGGCATCTTCACTTTTCCGATGGGACTTATAATCTTATTTATAAAAAAAAGTTGAATTTCCAAATCTATATGCTGTAAGGTAAATGCACCTCTTTGCGTCCGTGTAAGGGTTACGGCAGAATCTAAGACCAATAAACAAGTGCAATACATTCCGATTCACTAAAAAACTATTACTGATCTAAGAACATATATTATTCTATAGAAAAAAATTTTGTTTTAACAAATTGCTACAAATTGCACCGGAAAAATCGAAAATCACGCAAAGCTCTCATTGTACGTCGTTGCGTCCGCCTGATTCGTTTTGGGATGTATTTGCGTCCGCGGGGTGCCCCTCATTGCGACCGGACGCAAACTGGTACTTGATGGGACAGCACTATTTTTCGACCGTTATGGACCCCGTGAGATTAAAGATCCCCCTGTTCAAAAAATTCGAAAAAAAATGCACAGTTGTTTTTTCACCAAATGGAAGCTTTTGTGAGGTGAACCCATAAATCAAAGGAACTGAAATTTTTTTTAGGCACCCTGATTCTCATAATTATAAACTGATAATCGTTGTTAGAAAAATATATTATTCATGAAAATAAATATATGTAGATAATTCAACAATATATATTATTAAAAGATTTAATTGCGCGCACAATCATACTCAAATAATGACAGCTTTCAATTCCACGAAAAAATTTGTAATAATTTGCGAAAATTTGAATGTCGTGTTGATACAAAGTATAAAAATTTACACTGAATAATAAATTGTTCGGTCGCTAATAGGGACAGAATTTGTAGGAACCCATTTGCGTCCGCTCTTTGAAGGTTATGATAGACTTGAATTACTCCGATAAAGCTTATGTCACTTTATAGGTTGTACCGCGGAAAAAGAACAGTGCATATGGAAAAAGTGATATTTTTCACATCACTTGCGACAATTTTGAGCACAAATTCACTCACAATTCAATCATTTCGAGTATTTTGAACATACGGTCGCACGCATGTACATCGAAATTTTCTTGTACTACTTAGCGACTATTGTGAGAAATAAATCATTCACTGACCATTCGTGTGATAAAAACAGTTTATTGAATAGCTTGCTGAGCTGGATTGCACATGACACTATGCTTACCTGGTAATTGTTTCTCCAGATCCGCAATAAAGAATAAATGGACAGTCCATTTGACAGTCTGTTCTACTAAGAGTTTGCTCTCTGCGCACTAGGAAACACAAATAGCAACTCACGGCGCGCAACATGAAAGATGAAACTCGTGTTATATTTCTAAATTTCGATAAAACACATATTTGAATGAAAACGCAGGTAGAGTATTGTTTATAGAATAGAATAAATACTCTCCATGAATCGATAAGTATAAAAATAAATTAATTCTACTATTTTTAAATCAGGTTAGGACGCAAATAGGAGCACGGACGCAAAGAGGTGCATTTACCTTATGGCGTAGCGTGAAGGAGTGAAAGTGGAGGGGATGAAAACAATGTTTAAACAAACTTTTCTTCATTATTGAATTTTTTTTCCAATTATTATACTTTAGGCAACGTTATGTTGCAGTATGTAATATTTCATTATGTATTATTATTGCTAAATAAATTCTCAAAAATTATAAACATTCTAATTGTTTAAGAAATGACTTTTTGAAAAAAATGAAAAAATACGTAGATATCGCCGACATGAATACAGTGGCATCTTCACTTTTCCAATGGGACTTATAGTCTTATTTATAAAAAAAAGTTGAATTTCCAAATCTATATGCTGTATGGCGTAGCGTGAAGGAGTGAAAGTGGAGGGGATGAAAACAATGTTTAAACAAACTTTTTTTCATTATTGAATTTTTTTCCAATTATTATACTTTAGGCAACGTTATGTTGCAGTATGTAATATTTCATTATGTATTATTATTGCTAAATAAATTCTCAAAAATCATAAACATTCTAATTGTTTAAGAAATGACTTTTTAAAAAAAATGAAAGAAACACCTGGAGATATCGCCAACATGAATCCAGTGGTATCTTCACTTTTTCGATAGGACTTACAGTTTCATTTTTAAAAAAGTTGAAATTTCAAATGTATATGCTGCATGGCGTAACGTTAAGGAGTGAACGTGGAGGGGATAAAAACAATAGATAATTTATTAATTATTGATAAGTGAATGTTTGCGCAGCTGGAATAATGGCTTAGTCTAGTATCATTATATATTTTTGTAATATCTTTGTCCCTAAATTTGAAAAACATGGAGAAATGTTAATAACAATGTAATTGTTTAAATAGTTCGTTCATTGCAAAAATGAAGAAAACACCTAAAGATATGGCTGAGAAAAAGCCAGGGCTGTTTTTAGTTCTTCGCTAGGACTATTAGTTTATTTTGAAGGTAATGTAGACATTTCAAAAGTATATGCATAGCTAACTTCGGGGTCGTAAAACTTTTTTCACTAACATAATTCAAAATAAAGCAAGAACGGAAAAGATTCCTTGAATTGAAGCGAATCGCTTGATCTGCAATAATATTACACTTTATTGAAGATTAGTCAAGTTATGCTCATTCATAATATCTGCATAATCAGTTTTAAAAAGAAAAACTTTTTTCATTGACATAATTCAAGGTTGGCGCAGGAATATAAAAAACTTTTTGATCATAAATTTTCGAATAGAGTAATTCTGACCGTTTTTGTAAAGAAATCATAAAGCTGGGAAAGGAATAGGCTGCGACACAACTTTTCCTTTCCCTTTTCTAGCTCGAAAATATATTATTTCGAATACAAGATTTGATTTGTCTGATTTGTCTTTGTTTATAAATCATTTTTTGTATTATTTCGTAATTTTGTATTTTTTGTAAATTTCTATTTTTAAATTGAGCAAAATGAAGACTTTGGTTTGTATATTATTGAAAAAAATAGCTAATGCTTCCTCCATGAGGAAGCAAATACATTTGCTAACGGGAAGCAAAGTGCTCGTGAATTGGGCTCCATATAATCATAAATACAAACAAAGTGGATACACTCGAGATCGAATTCACAGCTAGTTTTAATTGTAAATATTTCAATGTTTGCTTCCTCATAGAGGAAGCTTTGTAATGGTAACATTTTTCAACAATTTTTAATTCATTTAATTGAACCCTCCCTAATTTAAAAATGTGTAATACAACGTTCCAAGCAATTGTCCGGATGTGTGTATGTGTGTGTGGATGCCACGCTTTTTTGTGAACACGATAACTAGAAAACGGTTGTAGATAATTCGATGAAATTTGGAGGGCTTATTTTCCTTACTAATATTTTGAAACTGACGGAAGGATCTCTATTTTCATTAGCATAATTCAAAGTTGATGCAAGAATATAAAAAATTCCTTGGTTCGAGACGAATCGATTGACCTATAATATCAATACATTTTCTTGAAGAGTAGGGAAGTTATGGTAATTTATATATTTTTAGAATCCGGTTTTCATAGTAAAACTTCTTTCATTAACATAATTCAAACTTGATGCAATAACAAAAAAGATGTTTTGATTCGAGAAGAATCGATTGACCCATAATATTAATACAGGACTTGCATGTTGGTGGCGGAAGTGAGAACGTGTTTGGTGACAGGTGGTGAGAGGATTTTACTGAATTTGTGTGGAAGGTGTGAGTGAAGTGTGAGGGTGGAAGCCGAGGAGGTGAGTAGAGTTGTGTGGGGTGGATTGGGGAGATAAAAAGTGGTTTTTGACGAGGGAGTGAGGTGGGATTAAGGTAGATAGTGAAAGCGAGGTTAGGTTGGCAAGAAGTCGGAGGAGCTTGCGGTCGGGAGTCTTGGGCATTTGAGGACTCAGGGGTGGTTATAGCAGAGTTAGGGGATGTAAAGGGAGAGAAAGGGGTGTATGCAGGGGCCATAAGTTATAGGAAAGGAAAAAAAAACAAGGGAAATAAAGGGAAAATTTGGCGGCGAAGCTGCAGAGACATCTGTCGGCCGCGGTGGGTATTGCATGGAGAATTCCCAGTTACCGGCGGCAGAGCGGGAGGTAAGCAGTGAGAGTGCTGTCAGTGGTGCTAGTGAAGTTGACGGGGAGGAAATTTTCCACGTGCCACGACGGACAACAAGGCGTGGCTCGGGGTCGAGTAGCGCGTCTGGGAGAGGGGGAAGGCGAAACGAAGGAAGCGAGAAGGTAAGGGAGAGAGTCGAGCACAAGTGACGGGGAGGATCTCTTGAAGAGGAACAGAGACAGCCGAGAGAGTCCGGACAAAAGCGAATTGAAAAGTCCATTCAAAAAAAGCGTGAGAGCACGTAGGTCACCCCCCCAAAAAATGGAGGGATTGTCAGAGAAGGAGGCTATCAGGATGCTGGTAGGCGAGATCAGGGGGCTAAGGAAGGACGTGAAGGGGACTAAAGAGCAGGTGGAAGGTATGAGGGAAGAAATGAGAATTAGAGATGAGAAATGGGAAAAGTAGATGAAAGAGATGAGGGAGAGAGTAGAGGGGTTAGAGAGGGAAAGAAAATAGAAGGAAGTTAAAATAAAGCAGATGGGAGAGGAGATCTGGCTGTGGCAGGAAAGGACGGAAAAGAGACTTGAGAAGGTGGAGGGTAGGACGGAAATGGAAGTAGGTGACGGAGGTGGGGGAAGTGAGATTAAAGGTATTTGGGAGAGGGTAGAGAATATGATAAAAGATAAAGTAGGAGAGCGTAGGAATGAAAAGGAGGAGAGTTCGGAGAGGGAACGGATAAGGGCAATGGAGTTGAGAATGGAGAGAAAAGAGAAGGCAGACAGGAGAAATAATATTGTGATAAGAGGGTTGAAGTTAAAGAGTGGAGAAGAAAGGGAGGGCGTGGAAGAGCTGCTACAGAGCATAGGGTGGGTTAAAGGCAGGGTAGGGAAAATTAAGTTGGAGGGGAGGAAAGAGAAGAAAGTGGCGGTTGTGGAGTTGGAGAGCTGGGAAGAAAAGTTGGGGGTAATGCGGAATAAGAGTAGGATACAGGATGAGGGAGTTTTCATAGATCACGATTTGACGAGAAAGGAAAGGGATGTACAGAGAATGCTTTATGACAGGGCGAGGAGGGAGAAGAGAGAAGGGAGATCGGCGAAGGTAGGATATGGAAAAATAAGAGTAGACGGGAAGATGTGGGTGTGGGATGAGGAGAGAGAGGTGTTGAAGGAAGTGAAGGGGGATTTGTTTCGTAGGAAGTAGGGGGGTGGGGGTAACGCAGGGTAGAGGAGTAGTGAAGGTGCTGTACTAGAACTTAGCAGGGGTAAAGAAGAAAGATGAGGAGTTCTGGCGGTATATCTAGGAATTTGTTGTTGTTGGACTGGTAGAGACGTGGGTAGAAAGAAAGGAATGGGATAGAATAGAGCCAAAGCTACCAAGGGAGTATAGGTGGAGACTTCAGGAGGCGGTCAGAGTGACGAAGAAAGGAAGGACTAGTGGGGGAATTATAACGGGGGTTAGAGATGGATTAGAGGGAGAAGTTCATGGAGAGGAAGAGGGGGAGGGAGTGCGAATGAGGGAAATAAAAATAGGAGGGATAAAGTGTAAGTTTGTGACAGTGTACAACAAGGATGGGATGGAAAGAATTAAAGAAAGAGTGGAGGACCTGCTGGGCGAAAGAGAAGAGGGTATGGTGGTACAGGGTGGGGACTTTAATGCGAGAATGTGGAGCGAAGGGGGACTTTACAGGGAAGGGGAGAGCTTCGAGAGGAAATCGAAGGATAATGTAATAAATAAGGAGGGGGAGATTCTAAGGGACTGGATGGAGGAAAGAGGGTGGGCAGTGGCGAGTGGTATGGCAAATGGGGACGAAGAGGGAGAATACACATATGTAAGTAAGGTGGGGGTATCGGTGATAGATTATGTGGTCATGAATATGCAAGGATGGGAGGAGACGGAAAAATTCGCAGTAGAGGGGAGGGTCGAATCAGACCATCAGCCATTGAGTCTGTGGATAAGAGGTGAGGGTGGCGGAAGACAAGGCAGGGAAGAAGTCTTGATAGGGGAGAGGGTGACCTGGACGAGGGAGGCGGTGGAGAAGTATCAAGAGGAGCTAGGAAAGGTACGCTTCGGAGGGGAGTCGGTGGAAGAGATATGGGAGGATCTGAAAGAGAAGGTGACAGGTTGTGTGCAAAAGAAGGTATTTAGAAAGAAGAAGAAAGGAATGGTGAAGCCGTGGTGGGATAGGGAATGTAAAAAGATGAAGAGGAAGGTGAAGAGGAAGTACAAGAAGTGGAAAGAGGGTAATGCGAGAAGGCAGGAGTACGTAGAAATGAGGAAGGGGTTTAGATTGGTGTGTAAGAAGAAAGAACAGGAAAAGGAGAAAGATCTGGAAGAGGAGTTAGCAAATGTTAAGACAGAAGGGGACGCCTGGAAGATAATAAATAGGTTTAGGAAGCGTAGGGTGGGGGTTAGCGAGAAGATAGGGAGTGAGGAGTGGAGAGAGTTTTTCAAAGAATCATTCCAGGGCTCGAATTCAAGGAAGAAGGATGGGAGAAGTAGAAGAACGGGGGAGGCAGAGATGGAGGAGTTGAATGACGAAGAGATAGAGAAGCAGATAAGGAAGTTGAAAAGGTCAAAAGCAGCAGGGCTGGATGGGGTAGAGAACGAAGCATGGCTGTTTAGTACACAAGAGGTTAGGGAGAGGCTGAAGGAGGTAGTGAATCAAGTATGGAGGGGCGAGGGATTCCCAGGAGGGTGGAGAGAAGGGCTAATAGTGCCACTGTATAAGAGAGGGGATAGAGATAAGCAGGAAAATTATAGAGGGATTACGCTAATGAATACGGCGTATAAGGTATACGCGATGGTGGTGGCAGAGAGACTGCGGAAGGATGTCGAGAGGGAAGGAATATTACCAGAGACGCAGGCGGGATTTGGGGCGGGTAGGAGTGCTATCGACAATATCTACGTCATGCAGCACTTGGTGGATAGAGAATTAGCAAAGAAGGGGACGAGAGTGTACGCGTTTTTTGTGGATCTCGAAGCCGCGTTTCCATCGGTGGATAGGGGGAGGTTGTGGGAGGCAATGGAGGATAGGGGAGTAGAGAGAGGCCTAATTGAAAGGGTAAGGGAGATATATGAAGAGACCAAAGACAAGGTAAGAGGAGGGGAGGGGATTTCCGAGAGATTCTGGATGGATAGGGGTCTAAGGAAAGGGTGTCGACTTGGCCCAACGCTTTTTGCGATTTTGATTGCGGATATGGAAAGTAAGCTGGAGGCCGGGTTGGTAGGAGGAGTAAGGATAGGAGGGGTCAGAATTTGGTCACTAGCGTATGCAGATGACAGAGTGTTGCTGGCAACCAGTGAGGAGGCCTTAAAGGAGATGATGAAGAGGTTGAGAAGATACCTGGATGAAAAGAGGTTGGAGCTGAAGGCGGAAAAATCCAAGGTTATGGTGTTCAGAAAAGGAGGGGGATGGGATAAGGGAAGGGAGTGGAAGTGGAAGAGAAAGGAGGTACAGGAGGTGAAAGGGTTTGTGTACCTGGGCTTCGTGTTTCGAAGGAATGGGGGAGTGGATGGTCACATAAAAGAGAGAGTGAGGAGGGCAAATGTGGTGATGAGGCAGGTGTGGGGGTTGGGAATGAAGTTATTCGCAGATGACTTTGGAAGGAGAATGAAATTGTTTGATTCACTAGTGATGAGTGTGCTATTTTATGGGGTAGAGGTGTGGGGGTGGAAGGAAAGTGAAGAGGTAAATAGAACGCAGGAGAGGTATGTTAAGTGGACCCTAAGGTTGGCAAGGAACACGCCTAATTATTTTGTCAGGAGGGAGACGGGGAGAACGAGTGTTGGAATTCTAGCAGGGAGCCGGGCGTGTAAATATGAAGATAAATTCTTGGAAGAGGGGGGAAGTAGGCTGGTTAGGGAGTGTTGGTGGGAGAAGGAGAACAGGGGAGGGGGTGGGAAGATGGAGGCGGAGAGGGAACGGTATTTTAGAATGAATGGATTGCAGATGGATGAAGTGAGAAGGATGCACGAGGAAGGAAGGAAGGTTTATTAATTGGCTAAGCAAAACAGCATGGAGAGAGAGAAGACAGAAGGGGAAGAGAGAATAAGAGAGTCAAGATTTAACAAGAACTATGTGTGGATTATGCCAAGGGCAAGAGTGCAATATTTGTGTGTGAAAGGAGAGAAAGGAAGTCAGGAACTTATAGCGAGGATGAGGTGTGGGTGTATGGAGGGTTTCAATAGGTTTTAGCTCTCTCGAGAGAAGAGGATGTGTGAACTGTGCGGAAAGGGGGATGCAAGAGTGGAGCACTGGCTGGAGGAGTGCGGGGAGGTGGAAAGAAGTGAGATAAGCATGGAGGCATTGATGCATGAAAAGGGGGAAAAAAGGGCAGTAGCATGGGTGAAGGGAGGGGTGGGTATGATGGTGATGAAGAGAAGGAAGGAGGAAGAGGAGTGGAGAAGGAAAGATTGTAAATAGGAGAGAAAGTAGATGTAAGTAAGATGTAAATATTGTAAATAGTAGATAAGTAATAGGTATTAGCTGCGAAAACAGAGGTTGGCAAGCGAGGCAATGCGAAAAAGTAGGGACATGCGAGCGAGGCGAGGCGAAGCGAGGAAGGCAAGGCGATACGAGCGTGCGGCTTAGAGATAAGGAATGGATGGATGTTAGTTTTTAAGGGTTAGTTTCAAGGAAATTCTGTAAAAAAATGGATGTGTAAGCAAGTCAATTTTTTAAGGCCAGCAGGCTGAAAAATAAACGTTTATCTATAATATTAATACATTTTAATGAAGAGTGAGGAAACTATGGTAATGTATAATATTTGAAAATACGGTTTTTCATAGTAAAACTTTTTTGTTCAACATAATTTAAAGTTGATGCAAGAATATAAAAGATTTCTTGGTTCGAAAAAAATCGGCTGACCTATAATATTAATAAATTTTTTGAAGAGTAGGGAAGTTATGCTTATTTATATATTTTTCAAATCGTTCTTCACAGTAAAAGTTTTATTATTCTCATATTTTAAAGTTGATGCGAGAATAGTAAAGTTGTGTTAATTCAAGACGAATCGATGGACATATAATTTTAATACATTTCATTGAAGGGTAAGGAAGCTATGGTAACACATAATATTTGAAAACACGGGTTTTTATGGTAAAACTTTTTTCATTAACATAAAAATTAAATTTGATGCAAGAATGGAAAAAATTTTTTGATTCGAGGCGAATCGATTGATCTATAATAATAATACATATTATTGGAGATTAGGGAAGTTATGCTCATTCATAATATCTGAATCACCAGTTTTAAACAGAACAAATTTTTCTATCGACATAATTCAAGGTTGGCGCATGAATAGAAAAGACTTTTTGATCATAAATTCTCAAATAGAGTAATTCTGACAGTTTTTGTAAAGAAATCATAAAGAATTTTCCTCCAATAAATTAATAATAAAATGAAGAACATGAATAAAGGAAATAAATAAAACGGATGAAATTAATCAAATAAATAAAATCAATAAAACCAATGAAATCAGTGAAACCAGTATAAATTATATTTCATCAATATTATTGGTTGGTGGTAACCAAACCAAACTCCGTTCTTAGACTGTTGTCGATAAAATATAAAATATAATATAAAATACTTCAGGTAATTGTTTTTAGTTTTTACCATATACTTATTCAAATTGTTGTTTTGACTTCAATTAACTTTTGTTCATTTTATTTTAAAAAAATTTTTCAAATTATTTTGTTTAGATCTTGAAAATGGCTCAAAGTCGAGCCGAAACGTCGATCGAATTAAAATTTTGACACCAGAGTAACAATGTGTTGTTTTTTATAAGACTGTAAAGACCAACAAATTTGATCACTTGGATTTTAAATTATATTTTATTGATTTGATTGATGTTATTGACGTTGTTCATTTCATTGATGATAAATTGATTTTATTGGTTTTATTGATTCATTTCATTGTATTTTTTAAAAAATCGAATATTCATATTGATTGTCTTCATTTTGTCAGAAAATAGAATGAAATGAACGAATAAAGTCAATAAATATAATAAAATCACTAAAATAAAATTATAATCAATAAAGCCCAAAATGTACTGATTTCAGTGATTTTATTCAATTCATTGATTTTATTGATATTATTGATTCCTTTATTGTATGGATTTTATTGATGTTGTTCATTGATTTTATTTCATTTATAATAATGTTATTGTTTTTAGTGATTTTATTCAATTTATTGATTTTATTGATTTATTTCGGTGTATTTTTTAATAAAATAAAGAAAATCAGTAGAAATATTCGATTTTCTTATCAAAAAATACAACCAAACGAATCATTAAATTAAACGAGATTGCTAATGTAACATACCCCCTTCAAACCTGCGCATATTAATTTTTATATATTTATCGTGAGAATGGAATGCACAGACAACGGCTGACGCCTGTAACGAGAGACTGGCACGTGGCGTAAAACGCAGCGTCAGCCGATAATACAAGTTGGTGATTGGGAAAGATAGCAAAATTTAATAAAGAAATATTATAAAAGAATATTGATTGTTCAAGCGAACACGTAGGAAAAATTATTTGAAATAGGATGATACGATGACTAAGGAATCGCAATAGAAATTTTAAAATGTACCATAGATTCACATTTAGATAAGTGCGAAAGAAGAAGAAGAAAACCGCAAATTTACGAACTCATACGGGAACACACGTATGAACCGCCACCTAGTGCGATTCAACTGAATGGCCTTCCGACACATACTCCATCGAGAACACGGGAAATTAGCGAGTACACATAGGCGGGTGATCGTATGGGTGCTCCTCCTAATGTTGACAACAACCCTATTCATCCTTAACCTTCCTACCAAAACTACCCCTTCGAGCGGGAGAAAGCAATATGGCCCTAACTTTTCCAAAAATGCGTCAAAAGAACTGAAAAAATGCCTTCTCAATTGAGAGGGTTCCGCACCTAATACAAAGGTCACGCGTAATAAACATTTACAAAATTAAATTGAAAAGCATGAACCATAGAAAATACTCCTGTAAACCTGAGCCAGAACAATTAAAAATTTAAATTAAGAAGGAGGAGAAATCTGCAAACTGTAAGCATTTTTCAACACCTAAGCGGAATACCCACCTGCACCCTATTTCATGCTTCTTACAATTGCATTTTTGGCTGAGCGTTCAAAGTCCACCCATGCACGACAAAACGTGCCGTGCCTGGCGACTAGCAAAATTCATTACCTAAACAAAATTTCCCAACTATGTCCACCGACAGGTCGCCTACAAGAAGCACCCATCAAAAATCATCTTGGCAGTTTGCAGAGCTACTTGAACCGAACAAGTAGCCTATTGAAGGGAACCTTCTCTCGCGAATATTCCTTAACAGACGCCCGTCGAATTGGACACGCTGGTTCATCACGTCAACCCTTAATGTTTGCCTCCCGCAATAAAACTTTCACTTAATATATATATATTTCGTTGAACATTAATTTCGGGTCCAAGTGTAAAACTATTAAAAATAGTTTCCTAACTAGGGCGCGTTGGAAACCTGATCGTGGGGACGTTAAGCCTGAAAAATCCTTCATGCAACGAGTAAACCAGCGGATTCAAAATACTGGACAAATCTTCGGAATAATGGGGCTTTCGTGCACCGTAAAATTTATCACCGTAGTTAACATTTGTTTCGGAACATTTGTCGAATCTCAAAACTTCTGAGAAATTGCCAATTGTAGTTAGTATTTGGAATAGCTGGGAGAAGGACCGTCAGAAGACATGCGAATTTAAACGCACTTCATGTCATCTTGGTTAGAAAAACAATTGTTATTCTCTCCATTAAGACAAATATAAACGCGCGTGTGAGAACGTGTGTGTGACGTGACTGTGTTATAATGGACTAGAATTGTCTCAATGACAGAGGAAAACTAATCCAATAAACATCGGCCGTTCAGAAAAAGGGAAAGCTAAGGGCTTCCAAGACCATTACCTGTCCTTTTTCTAATGGTAAATAAGTTTCAAATTAGCGACGGAACTCGGTGAGGTACTTTGTATCGTTCCATATTGTATTATCAATTATTATACCTTACAACATGCATATCTATATAAAATTGACGAGGGATAAGCTGATGTTGTAAAATAGGCGAAAATCACGATAAGTGTTTTATTTCGTACCTTGGGGGTTGACTGAATAAATTCAAGTGACATTTCTTGAAACATGTTTCGTTGTTTATTTTGGAAAATAACATCCCTTCACTAATAGTCAGGAAAAAATATTCTCGGATGAGAACAGTTAAATTACGTCCCATAAAAATAATTAACGAAGCCTGACATTAGACTTCTTTCAGTTTCTAAAGCCTCCGCCACCCATTGGATACATTTAGTAAAAATTAAAATTTAGGAAATTAAACCAGTTATCAATAAATACCAAAATAAATTATCTGTTTGTAATACTAAAATCGATCAAATTAATTTATTATTAACAAAATCAATGAAAAAACAATATCAATAAAGTCTACATTTTAGTGATTTTATTCAATTTATTGATTTGATTGTTTTGATTAATTTATGTTGGGTTCCATAGGAATTCTATAGGTTGAGTAAACAGATTAAATAGACTTTGATCACTCATTATAAGAATATTGTTTATTGTTCACTACTCTTGCATGTATACTTTGCTTTTTGCCTTTCGCTTCGCTCGTCCTTCAGAGACTGCTCACGATCGCACCACGCTTCTCTGCTGGCACCGAGCCGGTTCGGTCGCTCTTGCGCACATTACACTATTCAGTACCGTATCGAGGAAGCCAGTTTTCAACACTTCCCCTCACCCCTTCCTTGATACTGCACGTCCTTTCTTCTAATATCATCTTCCAATTGATGTATACAGGGTGTCCCAGACTCAAGTGTCTGGACTTCCGTCAGTGATGAAGTTTCGGACAACCCGGTAGAAAGAAGCGCGTGAAGGAACACTTTCTGGAAAGCGTTGAGCATAAAGCGTGAGAGCATCATTGATATTCCTGCCACTTTCTCCATAAATGAGAATCATTTCAATCTTCTGTTGCTGAGATAGAATTTCCATTGTAAAAGTAATGAAGTAAGGTAATGAGGAAATACAACGACACCCAAACCAACTCAAACAAACGTGACCAACAACAATAAGCCAAACGAAAGCAACCAACACACCCAAATCAAATGAACACAATCAACCTTCCTAATGAATAAACGTTAAGCACGGACATACGCGGTTATCGCTCGGCCGGAATGACGTCGAGGATTGTAGACAGTGGAGACTCGATGATATGTAATGTCTACATCCAAAATCGACTGTCGTCAACCAACTGCATTCAGAAATGGTTTTCGACAGTTTTATCACTTTTACTGTCCCGTTGCCAAAAGTTCAAGCACCTTGATGGATGATGAGAGGCAAGGGGACTCACCGAAATTAAGCACCCCGAAGGGAATAGACAACTACTACATCCGCGTCGTTATTCCTGGGTAGAGCTAAAAGTAGTGTCAACAATTTCATTTTTCGCAATTGCAGCGCCATCTATCGTGAATCGAAACAAATTTTTCGGATAAAACTTACGTAGTTCGTAAAGGAGAATCTGAATCTGTGATAAAAAATTGGGGTTGCCACTTGAAATTACAAAGTTACCCCCACCCCTGCCTCATGTGGGGGGGGGGGGTAAATTTAAACAAATATTTTTTCCCCCTCGAAAATAAAAAGTTTTTATTCCAGACATTTTTTCCGTAGGATGCGTATTTTTTGAGATATTTCGTTGTCTCAAGTTAAAAAAAACACCCTGTATA
>CAKNXH010075091.1:0-11600 GCA_932178445.1 Andricus quercusramuli | reverse complement strand
CCTCAGCTTACCGTCTCAAGTCTTTTAAATTTCTTTCTTCTACTTCCAGGTAGGTATCTATTCATCGCTGACTAGCTTTGAATTTTGTTCTCTTTTTTATCTTCTAATTTTCTTCATCTTCTCATCCTCTATTTAACTCTCAACACAAGTGAATAAACATTATTTCTCTTATGTATAATCTGTTATGCCTATCTCACTCTAAATTCATAACTTTGTTGTTAAGGTATTTATGATTGTTGTCTGGGAGTGGCTTTGTCATGATATCTGCTAAATTTTCCTTTGATGATACCCATAGTACTCTAACTATACCGTTATCTACGCATGATTTTATGTAAGTCGAACCATATATTTATTGGAAAAAATGTTTTACATAAAATGTCTCTAGTTGCTTTGTCTAACGATATTAATTCTTGATAGACATCGCTCATGGCGAGATATTCTGCTTGACATGTTGATAATGTTACGTATGATTGTTTATGACTTCTCCATGCTACTAAATCCCCGAACAATCTAATTATATATCCTCCGGTAGAAGTCGAATCGTCTAAGTCTCTAAAAATAG
The DNA here is from genome assembly GCA_932178445.1 of Andricus quercusramuli. Classification (NCBI taxonomy): domain Eukaryota; kingdom Metazoa; phylum Arthropoda; class Insecta; order Hymenoptera; family Cynipidae; genus Andricus; species Andricus quercusramuli. The sequence goes on along the minus strand of CAKNXH010075091.1, from coordinate 11,038 downwards.
CTGTTGGGTTGACTTGTTTCCTGGTATATAAGTTTACTGCATGTGCTACGTATGGCCTTGTTGCGTTCGAGAAATACATTAAACTAACGATAGCTTCCCTAAATGGTACATTGTTAAGTTTTTCTTTGTTTTCATTGTCCGGATTTCTTTCTCTCTTTTAGTTTCTCTATTTTTCACATTCCTCTAAAATTCTCTATGAATAATCCCTCTGTCGTATCCTCATAACTTTGTTATTCCTATCCCTCTGAATATTCATTCCTAGAACACTCCTTGGTTCGCCTAAATCTTCCATTTTTAAAACTGTGCTTAGTTCCTCTTTTATTTCTTCCAATTTTCAAATCTCATTATTGGCTACTAACATATCATCTACGTATAGTACTAACACCGCCATGCTATTTTGCTTTCTCAATGTGAATGATCACGGTTCGTGTACATCATACTCTAGTCCCAGTTTGAGCACTTCTGTTGAAAAATTTTTATTCCACTTTTTTCCACTGATTTTTAATCCATATATGGCTTTTTCCAATTTACATACTTGAATCTTTCTAGTTTCATTACTGCACTCTCATCCTTCTGGTATATCCATGTACATCTCTCCATCTAATTTCCCATTCAAATAAGCTGTCTTTACATCTAATTGTCTAGTTTCCAATTCATATTTGTTTATTATTGCTAATACTGATTGTGTGCGAGTGCGAATTTTGCAGCATAAGCCTGATAAGTCCTGATAAGTCTACGTTTTCGCACTCGCTTCGCTCGTGCGCTAACCATCGACTCATGCTTCGAACCGCAGGCGAATGATGCAATCAAACGAGTTACCAATCACCTACGCGCACGTGTATCACACGCTATTTTTTGCAACGCCCGTCCGAAAAAGTTGTGAGGAGGTGGTAACGAAAAATACTAATTTTATATTGCATAGAGTTAAGCAAAGAAATAAAAAGAAAAGGGGCGCATGCGCCGCTTTTTCACCAGTGTCTAAAGTAAGCCATCTTCAAACTGCGCATGCGCGAAATTTCTTTCACGCACAGTCTGCTCAAATAAGGTCTTTTAGGCACCATTTAGAAGCATGCAAACGTCAACTTTAGAGGTGGGTGTTGTAAAAATATCTTGTGAGTTTTATGCGGGCTAAATAACTTTTGTGGCCAGGAGAATTTTTTCTCGTGAAATTGAATCTTCGCATTTTTCTTGCAAACAATATCAGATTCGAAAAAATGTGAAGAAAATAATGGGCACAGTTAGAAGAGTTCTACAAAAAAACCCTTTACTCATTTATGATATTTTGTACAATTTCCGAGAAAAATAAAAAAACTCAATTTCCGAGAAAAATAAAAAAACTCAATTTCCGAGAAAAATGAATAAATTTAATTTTCATAAAAAAAAAAATTTCTTGAGAACGAAACAAATTTTAGCACAAATAAAACTCTACGAAAATTTAGGCTCACAATAATAGGTAAAACTCGAAGAATAAATTTGAATGGCAAACTATAAGAGTGTCCTGAATTTGAAACTGTGCACAGAAAATCAATTTAGAATATGAATAACAAATTTGTACAGATAAAAGAATAGGCTGCCCTGCTGAAACTGCGGTTTTCAAAAGAAATATTGCATTTTTTTAGTTTTTTGGAAATGGTACAAGATATCAGAAATAAGTAAAGAAACTTTTTGTAGAACTTTCAATTATTTTCTTCACATTTTTTCGTATCTGTCATTTTTTGCAAGAAAAACGCGGAAATTCTATTTCATTAAAAAAATTCTCCGGGCCACAAAAGTTATTTAGCCCGCATAGGACTCGCAAGATATTTTCCTTATGATGGTAAAAATTAAAAACAAATGGACAAGAAATATAAGTGTGGTTTTTTTGAGAAAATCGACCTTTCTTATTTTTAGAACAACCGCCGCCATTTTGTCAATTTTGAAATGTTTTTAAAATTTTTTACGGGCTTTAAAAGAAGGCGATAAACACTAGCAGAATGTAAAAAGAAATCTTAATATCTCAATTAGGTCAAAAGTTATACTTTAAAGAAAAAATGTGGATTTTTTTGAAAAACAAAGCAAAAAATTCAAATAAGCATAACTTCGTGAAAAAATTGTTTTCACAAATCGAAAAATCCGTATTGCCTAATTCCTCTAAAAAACAACATGGTTTGGCCCCGAGAGATTCTGCGATTCCAAGTGTAGAACCTGCCCGATTTGGAATGGATTCGGTATCACAATTAAAAATAAATACCTAGGACCTTATAGTCCATGCGTAGAATAAAATTATTGGTGCAGAAGAAAATATTAGTTTGTCGAGTTGTTTGATGTTTTTTTTTTATCAAAATGTTGTTTTGCCTAATTATTTGGCATTTGATCTAATCCCTTATGAAACAAAAAATGTAATCAATTTTGCGTAGCTATTCAGTTCTGCTCAAACAGCTAATATTTTTTCGGCCAATAATTCTTTGTATACCAATAATTCTTGTAAAATTGGAAACAAAAAATATTTGCTAGGAAAGTGAGTATAAGTTCTGAGATTTTTATTTTTTTTTTTTAAATTATAATCAATTGAACTCGCAGAATAGAATTATTGGACGAAAACAAAATTTTAGCTTTTCTAGTGGTTCTGAAATAGATATAATATAAAATAATTCTCACTATACTTATTTTTTTTCTCGATCAAAGTGCCAAAAAGTTACACGGAAACAAATATTTGGTGGAAAAGGCAGAACCGCCAATAAGATCTGACTTTTTTTTTATTGAACTCGCCGAATAGAATTATTAGTCGGAAACAATATATCAGCTTTTCGAGTAAGTCTGCAATAGGAATACAATATTCAAAATGCTTTTTGTTTTTACAAGATTAGATGAAGTATAAAAAAGTTTGACAAAAAAATGTTTCGTAAGAAAGTTAGAACTGTCAGTAAAAGGTCTGGGTATTTGTTTCTTGAATTATGATCAATTTCAACTTATAGGATATAATTATTCCTGTGTGAAAAAATCTTCTGGCGCTGGCCCGGCCCAGACCAGTTGGTCAGGTTTCCAGCCATGACGATGACCAGATGGTCTGGCCTGGGCCTGGCCAAAAGTGTAACGTTTTTGTTTTACTAGCCCCAGGTCAGACCTTCTGGTCAGCCGCTATTTATGGGCTGACCAGCCACTAAATGGACACCTTTTATATTTTTAATGTCTTGGAAAAAAATAAATTTTCACTGTAAGTGTATTCAGCTGATCAGCGCCATGTCTGGAGCAGCCCAGACTCTCAAGATGATATGAAAAAAGGCTTGTTTTTACAGTGTGAATTTCTTTTTTATGATTATTTTAGATACCCTGTAACTTTTTTCGAAATACGTCTAAAAAGAGTTGTTGACCGAAGTTAGAACTTTTTTTGGTCTTGGACAGCTGAGCAGCGCTAGTCCTGCGCCAGACCAGACCTTCCAGGTCGAACTTAGACCTTTTATTGTTCTTGGGTCAGACCTGGGCAAGACTAGTGAGAGACCTGGGCAAAATCAGATCGTCCAGAGTAGATAGTCTAGATCAAGCCAGACCTGGGCCAAACCGGATACGAGACTGCCACGACATTCTAAAAAAGTCGATCAAGTGCCAAAAATGTAGGCAAACAAAATATTCTGCGAAAACATCAGAACTTTCATTATTAGGTTTGCGCATTTTTCAAAAGTAAAATGAATTCATCTCGAAGAATAGAATTATTGTCCGAAAACAAAATATTAGCCTTTCAAGTAGGTCTGAGATGAGTATCAAATATTCAACATGCTTTTTGTCTTCTAAGAGATGAGATGAAATGCTGAAAAGTTAGATAAGAGTATTTCCTTCATTTAATTTATTTGTTGTATTTTTTTCATTCATTTTCTTTTTTTTTTATTTCAGCCTTTTCTTGTTTCCTTTATTTTCTGAGTTTTCTGTATTTTTTTTATTTTATTGACTTCTCTCATTTACTATATTTCCTTTATTTCATGTATTTCATTTATTTCTCTTATTTTATTTATTTCCTTAATTTTTGTTTACTTCACTCACTTTCTCTTTTTTCTTTATTCCCTCAATTTTTTTACTTCTCTCACTTTCTCTTTTTCCTTTATTTTATTTATTTTATAAATTTCTCTTATTTTCTTTATTTTCTTTACTTCCTTTATTTTCAGTATTGTTTTATTTTCTTTACTTCCATCAGATATCTTATTTTCTCTATTTTCTTTATTTTGGTTATTCATTTAATTTATTTTCTGAATTTTCCTTATTTTTCTGTATTTTCTTTCATTATTTTTTTATTTTCATTATTTCTATTATCTTATCTATTTCCTTCGTTTTCTTTATTTTCCCTATTTTCCCGGCGGAAACGTTATGTAAATATTACGCAACATAAAGATCACATTTGTAAATAACAGTGTCACAATCATGTAGCATAACAGTTACAGAACATGAAGGTCACACTTTTCTGTAACGGTGTTACTGAAAGGATATGCAACAATTCTGGAATTTTGTAATGTATCTGATCTGTCGCAGAGTGATAGTTCTGCTGCGTCAGTAGAATGTCACACGTGTTACAGAACTGGAACCTAAAGGTCACACTTTTCTGTAACGCTGTTACTGTAAGGATACGTAGCACTTCTGGAATTCTGTAATGTAACTGGTATATCACAGAGCGATAAAACTGTTACTTCAATACAATGCCACACGTCTTACAGAAATGGAACATACATAAAGGGCACACTGTTCTGTAACGATCTTAGACCAGAGTTGTGTCGAAGGTCGGGCGCAGTAAGTTACTTGAACTGGATAAGAATACTCTGACATTAGGGTCAACTATCGCTTAAATTTGAGCCAACCGAGAAGAAAATATTTTATTTCATAACATTTCATTTTCAGATGTGCACCTTAAGTTTTTTTAACCCACCTTCTCATAATATATCTGAAATCAAAAAATAGTAAATATATTCCTAAGATCATCCTTGCCTTTTCAACAAAAATGCATGAACGAGATTTTGTCACGAACATTTAAGCTGTTCGATAACGTGAATGACTAATAAATCGGCTGAGTACATACGGGTTAGGTAGTTTTACTAGAGTTCGAATCCCCAGCGAGTGCGATTTTTCAAAAAGTTCAATCGTGCGAATATATGTGTAAAGGATCATGCGTGGAATTTTATTACTTCAAATATAAACTAAGTGCAGCAATAATACAAAAAAATATTATTTGCAACCAACGCTTTTTATAGATGTTGGTCTGAAATGGTTTGAGCTCCACATGTGTTACAAAACGGTAACATGTCCTTATAACACTGTTACGGGATTGTTACAGCCCATAAAAACGTTGTAACACCGCTATAAAACTGTTATGGATCGATCACAGAACTAATTTACATCATAACACTGTTACATATTTGTTACGGTACTGTTACAGAACAAATATTTTTTGACATATAACGCTGTTAAAGAATTTTGTTATGGACCTGTCACAGAACATGGTTCTGTAACAACGGTACAGAACTGCTACAGCTTTTGGGGACAAAATTACTCGCCCCCTGGTCTAACCATGTTCTTAACCAGTTACAGAACATGTTCTTTTCTGTTCTATAACTTTTACATCACAGTTATGTAACAGTGTCCGCTGGGTTTTTTATTTTCAGTATTTTCTTAATTTTCTCCATTTCCTTTATTTCATTTGTTTCATAAATTTCTGAATTTCATATATTTTATTAATTTTTTATTTTTGTTTATTTCATTAATTTTATTCATTTCATTTGCTTCATTCACTTGATTCACTTAATTGACTTTATGCACTGTATTCACTTTATTCACATTATTCACTTCGTTCACTACCTTCACTTCATTCTTTTTATTCACTTCTTTTGTTTCATTTGTTTCGTTTTTTTGTTTCGTTTCTTTATTTTATTTATTTTCGCTTTTTTCTGTACCTTTAAAAAATTTGTTTTCTTTATTTTCCGTATTTCTTCATTTCATTTATTTCCCTGTTTCCTGTATTTCATTTGTTTTATTTCTTCTGTAAATTTCTCTTATTTTCTTTATTCGTTTCATTTTTTTATTTCTCCTGCTTTTCTATTCCCTGTATTTCATTTATGTTATTCATTTCTTAAATTTCTCTTACTTTCTTTATTTTCTTTATTTTCGCTATTTCCTTTATTTCATGTGTTTCAATTACTTCACATATTTTTCTTATTCTCTTTATCTCGTTTGTTTTCTATATTTTCTCTATTTCCATAATTTCGTTTATTATTTTCAGGTCTTTCATTTTTTCTCTTATGTTCTTTATTTTCTTTATTCCCCTTATTTCCTTAAATTCTCTCATTTTACTTTTTTTCTTTATTTTTTCTATTTTCTTCATTTACTTTATTTTATTCATTCACCTTATTTGCTTTGTTATTTATTTCCTTTTGTTTCCCGCATTCGATTCATTTTCTTTATTTTCTTTATTTAATTTCTTTCATTCATTCCATTTATTTATATATTATATATTGTATATATATATTTCTTTATACTAGATTGTCAAGAGAAATGTGATATGTTCTCGTCTCTATTTTTTTACGGCGTAGTAATTCAAATTGTTCATTTCGTACCTTTAGCCTTGCGCGGAAAAAGTTGGAAAGAATTCAAAAGGAAAAAGATGAAGAATTAAAATAGGTAGTTTCGATAATGAAGATTGATGTTGCTTTATCGATAGGAGAATGAGTAAGAATAAAAAAAAAACGAACGAAAGAAGAGAGGACGAAGGGGAAGAGGAAAGAGAAGAAGGAGAAGATGTAGACGATGAGGCCAGTAGAGATGGAGAAGAGGGAGGGAAAAAGGAGATGATGTAGAAGACAAGGATAGTAGAGATGGAGAAAAGGAAGGAAAACAGGAAAAGATGTAGAGGGTAAGGATAGCAGAGATGGCGAAGGGAACGGGGAAAAAGGAGAAGATGTAGAGGATAAGGATAGTAGAGGTCGAGAAGAGAAAGGGAAGAAAGATGAAGATGAAGGGGATGAGGATAGTATAGATGAAGAAGAGGACGGGAAAGAAGGAGAAGATGTGGAGGATGAAGATAGTAGAGATGGTGAAGAGAAAGGGAAAAAAGGAGAAGATGTAGAGGGGAAGGATAGTAGAGATGGTGAAGAGTGAAAAAAGGAGAAGATGTAGAGGAGAAGGATAGAAGAGATGACAATGGAGAAGAGAAAAATGGAGCATATGTAGAGGAGAAGAAGGAGAAGTAGAAGTAGAAGAAGAAGAGGAAGGAAAAAAGAAGGTAAATAGGAAAAGAACAGAAAAAAAGAGAAGAAGCGAAGGAAAGCAAGAAATGGTGCATATGGTCATGGAGAAAAAGCAGAACGAAGAGGAAATGTTAAAAAAGCAGATTCACTCCAAAGAAGAAACAATGCAGTTATTCGAGAAAGCGCTTATGATGACAATGAACAAGGGTATCACTGCTTAGCAGGTTCAAGAAGCATTCCTCAAATTCACCCTTTTTGGATTACAAGAGGGACATTTCATCAGGGAAATGCTAGAATATTCAAAGGTGATAGTGTAGGACGTCGATCCACAGCGAATGCAGCAGTTGTCATTATCATGTGCCACATAAAGAAGCCAACATTGTGGACAGCTCATGATGTGGATTCTGTACTTTCAGCCGGGGACGAAGTTTATAGAAGAAGTTTACAGACGAGACCTAGACCCAGTGATTACAGTGAGTATCTAAATGCGGAGGAACTCGTAAGGGACATTATTGTAATGTCCAATATGGATATTTGACTCAAATGCTACAGATGATAATGTTTCAAGTAATGCGACAAAAGATGCTGCAGAATGTTTGACGATATTCGAAAATATCGATTTGTTGCATCAATTGATAAGCTACAACATTCCGCGTCGTATGAGCGAGGGATTAAGAAATAACTTCTTTGAGTTATGTCCAATGGATGTCTGTTCTATTATTAGAAACAAACTAATAAAAGTACAAGTAGAAACGCAACAAGCTAACTGAAACATCGCCAACAGATACCTCACTGAAGAAAATGATAGCAACAAATGCTCAGATGCTGTTCCTTCACAAGTTACTACGAGTAGCAGGTTTCCTATTACGAAAGATGCAGCGAAAAGTAGTACGGGAGACAGCGATAGTGCTGCTTCTCTGGAAGCATCGGTAACAAAAAATTGGAAGAAAATATGAAAAGCAAGAGGAAGATGAAAGAAAAAAGAAATGTGGAGAATTCTCCATATTTAGATAGCACCGACAGCTCTTCACATAACTCAAATTATGAAGAAAGAAAAAGAGACAATTTTGAAGGTAACTTTGATGCTGATTTTTTCAGAGACATCAATACAGAAAAAACAGTTGACGTGAACTGAGAAAGCTAAGAGGAGAAAATGTATGAAACGAATGAGGAAAGAAAAGACAGAAAATATCTTTGAAACCTTGTCGCATCCAAGTAGAACTAGCAGCTTTTATTCTGAAGGAACAAATAGTGACAGTTCTGGAGACGTACGAGTTTTGAAGGAACAAATAATAGCAAAGATACAGAGCTTTTAGAGGAAAGCACTGGTGAAACATCCAGATCAGAAAATTCCGAGAGGAAAATAAGCGAAAGCTCTATACATTCAGAGAATTCAGATGGACTAAGTGAAAAATCTACAGATATGCATAATTCAGAAGAAAACTTTCCAGAGGGGAATAGAGAAAGTACAAGCAAGAGAAAAGGACATAACAGGATAGAAGAAATTGATGTATCAAAAGTTGAAATGTCAAATTGGTTGACATCATGGAACCAACTAACTGTCAAGTTAGCTACTCACACGTCACCATGCTGTTCCATTGTGAATGTAAAATTACATAAAAAGCCAAGGTTGAAGGCAATCGAGTGTGTTTTCTGCACAAATGCGAAAAGTGTTCTTGGAATGCAAGCGTCTGAGCTACAGTAGAGGATAAAAATAAATTAGATATCAATAAAGCTTTGGTAATGGCTTGTTTAAATACGGGAACTGGGTAATCTCAAATGCAAAAATCATTTCCTGCTGTTGGAATAAAAACAATGAGCAATTCTAGATGTCGCAAGTTGCGCGCTAAAACTTACAAAGTATTATGGGATACGTTGCTAGAGAACATGAAGGAAGCTGGAAAGCAGGAATATGAAATAGCCCTTGCAAACGGAAAGGTGAAAAACGGAATAGGTCTAGCTGCAGTATTAGCAGACGGTAGTTGGATGAAGAGGTCTGACAAAACAGAAGCTTCAATTCTCCAGCCGGAATGGTGTTTATAATAGGCCTAAACACTGGTAAAATTTGGTGGCTGGAAATCAAACATATGTACTGCTCCAAATGCGATAGGGCAAGAAGTAGGGGAGGCATACCGAAGCCACATCATTGTTTGAAAAACTGGAGCCAAAATCAAAGTTCAAGCAGTATGGAATCTGTAGCCATTGTCGAATGATTCCAGAAAAGCATCGAAATGCACAATTTCATGTATTATAAACTAATTGCAGATAGCGACAGCAGTATTCACAACAAAATATTGGAAGTCGACGCTAAGCATGGAATAGAGGCGCAAAAAATAACATGCGTTCGACATCTGTCGCGAGCTTTCAAGAACAAAGTAAAATATATAGCAAAGAAAGCAACAGGTTATATTGGCTCAGCTAGACTAACTGCAAAAAAATGCGGTCCAAAATGTGTGGCAGAAGTGGTTCGTCTGCTGAAGCACTATTGGGATCAGTATAGGACCCCAGATGATGAACTTTGTGAGGAGGTAGGAAGGGCCATTGGCATTATTCCCAGAGATGTTTTTGGAGATCACGATAAATGTGGACGAGTTTGTCCATTGTGTGACGGTGATCCCAAGCCAAACGAAGAAAATGCAGTTCCTGAAATGGATGAGTGGGGATTTTTAGAAGAATTGGAGGACGCTATCTCACGTCTGAGTATTAATGCCGAAGGCTTGCTGATGAATCTTGAAACTAGTAAAGTTGAATCGGCTAATGCACTTGTGGATGAAAAAATTCGCTCTTCGAGATGAATATCACGTTCGTGTGCTGGCAGCAGCACTGCAATTCAATACTCGTAAGGTTATGGTTCCTTATTATAAACATCTTGGAAAATACGTTCCTGAAGTTACCGAAGGTGTGGAGGAAGAAATCCTAAAGTATCACGAACGCAGAAAACAGAAGGAACTTGAACCTCGACGGAGAAGAAAGAACAAGCGAAATTATAGTGACAAGAACTAAGGTCCCAGTTGTCAAAAGCCTGATATGGATGCAAAAACATACGCTTCAAAAATGGAGACAAAGAGAGAAAGATCTGATGGCAAAGAGAGATGAAAAGGAACACGAGACACAACGTTAAGCGAAAAGTCAAGAGTGGCACACGCTAAAGAATCAGTTTGTAACGGCATCGTTCAGCCGCAGAATATCTCGTAAAAGGGACGCCACATCATGTCACAATATTGTCAAAGACATTAGAAGACCAAAATCAATAGCAACTACAGCCATGGTTTGAGGTTGTAGGAATGAAGCAGTAGCAAAAGCTAAATTAGAAGTAAAATTGGGTGAGAAAATCCTGGAATGTGGTATGTTTATTCACCGCGATATTCCTGGCCTAGCAGCAACTCCAGACGATATTTATGAAAAAAGTAGCGCACTTGTGGAAATAAAGTTTCCATTGAGTGCTGCTAAATATAAGACACTTACAGAGGCCTATGAGAATAATGTCCCAGCTATCACAAATTTATTCAAGGATGAATCTTGTTCAGCTACAAATGAAAATCATCAATACTATTAACAAGTGCAGACTCAATTGAACGTAGTCGAGAAAGAAGAGTGTCAATTTTTGGTTTGGATTCCACGTGATGCAAGTAATCCAGGTTGTTATACAGTTATAACAATAAAAAGAAATATCACATTCTAAGACACGGTTTTGAAACCAAAGTTGACCTAATTTGACGAACCATGCCTGCTGCCAAAATTAGTTGATAGACGTTTAGCAAGAAAAATTAAAGTAAATTCTTAAGGCAAAGGAGAAAGTGCAAGCTGCAAAATTCCAAAATGCTGAGGAGAAAAATTTG
>CAKNXH010075090.1:11998-34123 GCA_932178445.1 Andricus quercusramuli | reverse complement strand
CCGAAGACCTGGGGCAAACCCAGGGTCACTGAAGAAAAGAGAGAGAGTACAGAGAGTGATCCCGAAGACCTAGGGCAAACCCAGGATCACTGAAGAGAGAGAGAGAGAGAGATAAGAAGGATAGAGAGTGAGGATGGTTTGAGGTAAGAGAGAGAGAGGAGAGTACGCTGTGAATTATGTTTGGTTTATTGGCGGTAGTTACGAAGAGCAGAGGAGGCCAAGAGTGGCTATCGCCGCAAAATTCAAGTCTTGAGACGAGCTGGTGCTGAGACGAGAAGTGAGTAGTGACGATTGCACTCAGATAAACAATTTATCCCGATGAATTTTTTTGATCAAACAAAAATTACTGGAGTTATAGGATTTACAAAATTCCAAAAAACAAACGAAAATGAACATTTTAAGCCAAAAAACGCACGAAAAGAAAAACATTCAGGAGAAGAAAAATGTTTCTTTTTGAACACCCTACAATACTGTTATGAGACTTTCCTCTATTTTTTGAAAAATCGAAAATTCAAATTTTTATCGCAAAAAAATAAAAAATAAAAAATTCCATTTTGCGGTCAAAATATAGAGAATATGAAAAAAAAAACAAAGAATGCAAAATTGTGTATGTAAAAAAGATCTGCAAATTTTTAATTGATCACTTTTTGATAAAATGCGTTTCGTTTGTTTTATTCGTAAAAAACAGCATTAAAAATAGAAAAATCAAATCTTTGGAAAAACAATACAAGGGTATAAAAAGACGAATGGACAAAAATTGTGCATTCAAAAAAGATCTACATTGGCAATCACTTTTTGATAGAATCCATTGTTTTTGCTTTAATGTTAGAAAATAAGATTAAAAATGAAAGAATTAAATTTTTGGACAAACGACACAAGCTATGAAAAAATTAATAGGCAAAAGTTGCTCACACAAGAAAGAGCTATACAAATTTGTCATAAATAATTTTTTTAAAGAATTGTATTTTTTGTTTCAATCATGAATAATCGCATTAAAAATAAAAAAATGGAATTTTTGGAAAAACCACACAAGAGACGGAAAAAAATTGAGAAAAAAGTTGTTCAACCAAAAATGATCTACAAATTTTTTATAAACTTTGGTTATAAAAATTTGCATAGAAACACTTTACGCTAGGATGCGTATTTTTGGTTCAAATTGTAAAAAATAACATTGAAAATAAACAAATCGGATATATCGAAAAACGACACAAGTTGCAATAAACTGTTTAATAACAAAATTCTTTTTTTATAGGTCGCGCACTTTTTACATTCTCATTCTAATGAGAAGCTATTGGTTTTATGTAAAATTTGACTTGGTCGGTTTTCATCAAATCTCCACGTTTTGAGACCCCCTGAGCTAGAAAATAAGGTTTTTACCAAGTTGTCTGTCTGTAGTCTGTCTGTCTGTAGGCACGATAATTTTCGAAAAAATAATCAGATTGGGTTTTGCTTTGGCACACTTCTTTAGGGCCTAAAAAGAAAGAACAATTTTGTTAACCAGCTAATTTTGATAAAAATTCAAAAAGTGAGCGCATTTTGAAAATTTTTGATACAATTTTTTTTCAAAATTCAAAAATTCTATGTAGGGTCTTTCATAGTACTCCAAAACTCAAACAATTTATCTTGATGACTTTTTCGGATAAAAAAAAATTACCGGAGTATACGTGACTTCGAGTACGTAGGCCAACGCGTGCCTACGTGCCCGAAACCCCTCACCGGTCCAGCTGAATCTCATGACAAAAGCCTACGTGCCTAAACACTCTCGGGGGAAATTGACGCGTCCTTGCAAGCCATTGTCAAGAAGGGGGAAAAAAAGCTCCTTAAATTAGACCATTAGGAAGCGATTAGGTAGGAAGGACTTCTCACTTGGGTTTGAATAGGCAAACTCAAGCGGGGAATTTTACCATGACTCATAGCTTTCCAATGGTTCACAATATGTGCTTTACTGGCTCATAACAACTCCACCCCTTCCCGGATAGAGCTTGCTTACCTGACTTGGGCAATGGCATATATAAAAAAAACTCTAAAACGGCGTGGTTTGGCGAAAGGAGGATCTTTGGCTAAATAGTGGTGACAATGAACCTATACCTATACAGAAAACGTGAGTGGATGCGTCGCGGCGGTCCAGATAAAACATACAATATTTAAAAAGATGAGTGCATTTCGGCAGCCCATGGAGAAAAATGTACATTGAATATGTGCAAATTAAAAGAGCGGATATTTACAATGAGGAGGGTGCATTGCGGCAGCCCATCGATTACAAAAATTACATGTTGCAGCGTCGGGGTGCGTACCGTCGAGCTTCCCTGTAGCTGACTGGATCTGTTCGTCGTAACGCGTAGCGTCTCCTGGCGTTACCCGGGCGCTCACCTGGCAGCCCGTCTTCACTGTCGTCGTCGTCGTCGTCGTCGAGGCGCTCGCCTGGCGCCTGGGCCTCGTTCTCGTCGGCATGCGGGTTTGGCCCGGTGCTAGTCTCGCTGGCTTCTGGTTGTGGGTGCAATTTCCTGTTGACACCCTGTTCCGCGCCCCTGCTTCCCGCGGCAAGGTCGCAGGTGGGAACGTGAATCCGTGGACGTGATCTTTCGTCAGCGTCCTCCTCCTTCTTACCAACGGCTACGGGAAGATTCAATCGTTCCTCTACGCCGATGCTTTCGGCTGTGGTACGCCCGACCTCCTGGTCGGGTGGCTGTGCGGCGGGTTGGTCTGCCGGCTCTTTTTCTGCTGCTTCCGCAGGCAGTCTGTCAGTTTGCGCTGGTGTGGGGACCAACACGTTGCCATGAATTTTGTGGGCAGTGCCGTCTTTCAGGACCCAATAGACATCCCCTGCGATGTGTTCCAGGATCTGGTACGGGTCCAAACGACTAGGTGCTAGCTTGGCATTGAATCCAGCTGCCTTATTGGAGAGCTGGTGGTTGGGTATGAATACCCATTCACCGGGGGTGAATCGTGGCTGTGTCGGCGCGGCGACGTACCTGGCCTGGTAATGCCCCTGGCGGTCGCGGGCTTCCTCCTCCCTTTGCTGCAACTCCTCGGCTCGTGGTAAGGCGTTGGGTGTCGTGGCGAGATTCCATTCTCCTGGACCGAGGATGGTCTGACCCAAAAGTAGGTAGCTAGGGGTGGCACCGGTGGCTGCGTTGGTGCGGCGTCGTTATCCGAAAAGCAAGTCGGGTAGGTGCCTGTCCCAAGTACGTTGATTTCCTCGGTCCAGACGCAGACGGAGACCCTTCTTGATTTCTTGATTCCGCCTCTCCGTTGGGTTGGCTCTCGGGTGATAGGTAGGGGTGGTCCACAGTTCGCATCCCCATTTTTGGCTAGCCTCGGCCCAGTCGCGACCTGTAAACTGGGGCCCGTTATCGCTGAGGATTCGGCGTGGGTATCCGAAACGGCTGAAGACTTCTTCCTCGAGAGATTTGATGATTCGGGGGCGTTGGAGATCCTTAAAGAAAAAGCCTCTACCCAAAGTGTAAACAGGTCAGTCACCACTAAAATGTATGAGTGGCCCTGACTTGTCCGTGGGTATGGACCCATAAGATCCACAGTGACGGTGTCCCAGGCTCTGGTGGCAGCTCGTGGTCGCAGGTGGTCTGGATGTCGTCCTCGTACAGACTTGCAACACAAGCATAAGTGGCACCCTGCCACGTAGCGGCGGACTTCACGATTCATCCCCGGCCATTAGTAGAAACGTTTAATGGCTCGTATGGTCTCCTCGCTACCAGGGTGCCCGGCAAGGTCGGAGTCGTGATAGTGCCACAGAACTCGAGCCAGCAATGACGTAGGTACCTGCAATCGCCACTGTCCATCGTTCTTGTCTTGTCTCCAGAATTCTTTCTCGGTGAGGCGATTATTACGGAAGAATGTTTCGTCCTCGGGTGTATGAGGGTAGGTGTCCTGTAATTCCCGCCATCGTAGTGCGTTGCGAGTGATCGCTGGGTCCTCTTGTTGAGCCTCTATTATTGTGTGGTATAAAGGGTCCGACGGGGTGGCTGCAATGGCGCTGAACGTGGGTATTGCCGGAGTTTGTGCGACCTTGCTGCGGGTTGGTGGTAGTAGCCGCTGAAGGTCCGGTTCGCCCGGGGACATTTCGTTTTCGTCTGGAAAACGTGAGAGTGCGTCTGGCAGCTCATTGTCCCGACCGGGTACGTGCTCAATCTTGAATGTAAATTCCCTGAGCAGGATGTCCCATCGGTGTAGTTTATCCCTGGTATCTTTGCGGGCATGCGACCAGGTCAGGGTTTTGCTGTCCAGGTAGGGTCGATATTTTTTAATAGCCCAGATGAGGGCCAAGCACTCTTGTTCATTACAATGATACCGGGACTCGGTTTCAGAGAAATTGGCGCTTGCGAAGGAGATGATTCGACGTTGGCCGCTGTGGTCCTCTTGCATGAGGACAGCACACATTCCTTTGGCGCTGGCATCCGTCTGGAGTACAAAAGTCAGGTTCGGGTCGGGTCGGCTGAGGCTTCTCGGGCTTTGGAAGGCGATTTTGGCCAGTTCGAAATGCTTTTGAGT
The DNA here is from genome assembly GCA_932178445.1 of Andricus quercusramuli. Taxonomy (NCBI): domain Eukaryota; kingdom Metazoa; phylum Arthropoda; class Insecta; order Hymenoptera; family Cynipidae; genus Andricus; species Andricus quercusramuli. The sequence goes on along the minus strand of CAKNXH010075090.1, from coordinate 29,614 downwards.
TTCAGGAGTCCACTTGAACGGATGTTTTGTTGATAAGAGGTTGGTCCTGTGGTGCCAGTATCTCCGAGGATTTCGGAATATACTCCTTTACCCAGTTGCAGAGACCGATAAAGGGTTAATCAGGGCCCTGAATTTGGCCCAAGGTAGCGTGAGGCCCCGGTAGATCTCGTACCACTTCTGGGCCTTGTCTGATAGGAATTTGGCCACCATGCGTGACCAGGATGAAGGCTCGATGGCTGCCTCCATAAAATAATGTTCGCACTGGCTCAGGAATGTGTCAGGATCTTCGTGATCCTGGCCAGTGAACATTGGCGTAGGCACATCTGGTGTTCGTATGGCCCGAATGAGGGCCCGCCAGTCGGTGTTTGTTGTGGCTGGTAGTGGCACTGGCCTTGCTGCCGTTTCTTCTCTTCGTGGCTGTGGTGGTGGTGCCTCGATGACTCGAGGAGTTACGGGTGGAGTTCGCACCCGAGGAATAAATACAAGATCTGGCCTGCTGCTGGGACCCGGAACTGGCTGGAACTCGTCTGCGGGTTCTTGGAACAAAACCCGCTGTGTTCGTCGGTTGCTCCCTGGGAGCGATCGGCTTCTTCCCCTCATTGAATTTGGTCGAACGGCTGCTTCGTATGCTGGTGGCGGTGAATTTGGCCTCTCCAGAGGGCCCTGTTCATTCGCTGGTGCCGGGTTGTTGAGCGCCACTGAGTTTTCTGGTTGTAACTCAGAAACCGGGCTGTTTCTTGTGGCCATCGTCCTTGCTGATGGCCGGCCTCGGCGAGATGAAGTCGGTGAGCGCAACATATGGTTCGGTTCGACCACTGTCGAAACTCAAAGAAAATAAATTCTTGAGCCCCACGTTGGGCCGCCAATTTGATACAAGTCCCTTTTTGTGTTGGCGTTTGTGTGAAGGGATAATCAAAAGAGGCGGACGCGTGTTGCAAGCGAGTCACGCCAGCCTGTGTGTAGGTTGTCCGAAGGTCTAAGCTCGGTGAGAGTTTGGAGTCCTAGCCGTTTACCCATAAGGTGAGAGAGAGGCAATTATAAAGGAAAAGAGAGAGAGAGATAGAGAGTGACCCCGAAGAACTGGGGAGGCAAACCCCGGGCCACTGAAGAGAGACAGGAGAGAGATAGAGTGACCCCGAAGACCTGGAGCAAACACAGGTTCACTGAAGAAAAGAGAGAGAGAGTACAAAGAGTGATCCCGAAGACCTAGGGCAAACCCAGGATCACAGAAAAGAGAGAGAGAAGGAAGACAGAGAGTGACCCCGAAGACCTGGGGAAAATCCAAGGTCACTGAAGAAAAGAGAGAGGGTACAGAGAGTGATCCCGGAGACCTAGGGCAAACCGAGGATCACTGAAGAGAGAGAGAGAAGAAGGATAGAGAGTGAGGATGGTGTGAGGTAAGAGAGAGAGAGGAGAGTTCGCTGAGAATTATGTTTGGTTTATAGGCGGTAGTTACAAAGAGCAGAGGAGGCTCAGAGTAGCTATCGCTGCAAAATTCAAGTCTTAACACGAGCTGGTGCTGAGACGAGAAGTGAGTAGTGACGATTGCACTCGGAGCGCCGGTATTTATTTGCGCGAGTAGGAACGCCCTCGACCGAGGAAGGCGGCAGCTGCCGGGCTCTGATTGGCCCCTGACTCTCGCAACGGAGTCGCAACGGAGCGGTGGGGACACCGTACTCCGTGCTGCCTTCCTTAGACTTCGAGCGTCCTCGCGCTTTCCCAATATTGAATTAAAATTTAAAATAATAGTTTGACAAAATAAAATAGAAATAACATTAATTTTTACCAAAAAAATCGTTAAATAAAATCCTAAATAAAAGAATATAATTCAAAATGGTTCTCAAATAAAAGAGTGAAATCTGAAATATAAAATAGCTAATTTTAACCCCATTTTTATGTCGACATAAAAGTTATTAAAAAAACCTAAGAACCTTCCAGGGTGTTTATAATACATTAATATTTTACATATATTCTGGAAGGGGAATAAGCGCTAAATTATATCCTAAACTAAAAAGATCTCCTTTTGCAACCAGGCCGTTTTTCAAAAGGATAATTCAGTCCGTATTTGTTCACAAAATTCTTCCCTTCAGAAGTTAAAAAAAATGTATTATTAAAATATACTATTTATAGATTAATTGATTTTATTTATCCACGGAAGAAATGATAATTAAAACAAAATAAAACTACGTGGATAATTTTCTCGAATTTTCTGGAAGGAACATGAAAGCGTCGCGAAGGGAAAGAGGGAGAGATAGAGAGGGAGAGTCTTGTTTGAAAGAAAGTTCTGGGCCTGGTATACGTGACTTCGAGTACGTAAGCCAACGCGTGCCTACGTGCCCGCAACCCCTCACCGGTCCATCTGAATCTCATGACAAAAGCCTACGTGCCTAAACACTCTCGAGGGAGATTAACGCGTCCTTGCAAGCCGTTGTCAAGAAGGGAAAACAAGCTCGTTAAATGACACCATTAGGAAGCGATTAGGTAGGAAGGATTTTCCACTTGGGTTTGAATATACAAATTCAAGCGGGGAATTTTACCATGACTCATAGCTTTCCAATGGTTCACAATATGTGCCTTACTGGCTCATAACAATTTCTTAAACAATCGGAATATTTATAATTTTTGAGAATTTATTCAGCAATAATAATACATAATGAAATGTCACATACTGCAAAATAACGTTGCCTAAAGTATAGTAATTCGAAAAAAAATTCAATAATGAAAAAATGTGTGCTCAAACATTGTTTTTATTCCCTCCACGTGCACTTCTTCACGCTACGCCATGCAGCATATAGATTTGGAAATTCAACTTTTTTTATAAATAAAACTGTAAGTCCCATCGGAAAAGTGAAGATACAACTGAATTCATGTCGGTGATATCTCCAGGCGATTTTTCCATTTTTTTTAAAAGTCATTTTTTGAACAATTAGATTGTTTATAATATTTGAGAATTTACTTAGCAATAATAATACATAATGAAATGTTACATACTGCAACAAAACGTTGCCTAAAGTATAATAATTGGAAAAAAAATTCAATAATGAAAAAAAGTTTGTTTAAACATTGTTTTGATCCCCTCCACTTTCACTCCTTCACGCTACACTATACAGCATATAGATTTGGAAATTCAACTTTTTTTTATAAATAAGGCTATAAGCCCCATCGGAAAAGTGAAGACACCACTGGATTCATGTCGGCGATATCTCCGGGTGATTTTTTAATTAAAAAAAAATAATAATTTTTCAAACAATAGCTTGTTTATAATTTTTGAGAATTTATTTAACAATAATAATATATAATGAAATGTTACATACTGCAACATAACGTAGCCTCAAGTATAATAATTGGAAAAAAAAATTCAATAATGTTTAAATAAACTTTTTTTTAATTATTGAATTTTTTTTCGAATTATTATACTTTAGGCTGCGTTATGTTACAGTATGTAACATTTCATTATATATTATTATTGTTAAATAAATTCTCAAAAATTAGAATCAATCTAATTGTCTAAGAAATGACTATTAAACAAAAATGAAAAAGACACCTGGAGATATCGCCAACATGAATCCAGTGGTATCTTCACTTTTCCGATGGGACTAATAGTTTCATTTATAAAAAAAAGGTTGAATTTCCGAATCTATTGGCTGCATGGCGTAACGTGAAAGAGTGAACGTGGAGGGGATAAAATCAATGTTCAAACAAACTTTTTTCCAGTATTGCATTTTTTTTCTCCAATTATTATGCTTTAGGCTACGTTATGTTACAGTATGTAACATTTCATTTTATTTTATTATTGACAAATAAATTCTCGAAAATTATAAACAATCTAATTGTTTAAGAAATGACATTTGAAAAAAAATGAAAAAATACCTAGAGATATCGCCGACATGAATCCAGTGGCATCTTCACTTTTCCGATGGGACTTATAATCTTATTTATAAAAAAAAGTTGAATTTCCAAATCTATATGCTGTAAGGTAAATGCACCTCTTTGCGTCCGTGTAAGGGTTACGGCAGAATCTAAGACCAATAAACAAGTGCAATACATTCCGATTCACTAAAAAACTATTACTGATCTAAGAACATATATTATTCTATAGAAAAAAATTTTGTTTTAACAAATTGCTACAAATTGCACCGGAAAAATCGAAAATCACGCAAAGCTCTCATTGTACGTCGTTGCGTCCGCCTGATTCGTTTTGGGATGTATTTGCGTCCGCGGGGTGCCCCTCATTGCGACCGGACGCAAACTGGTACTTGATGGGACAGCACCATTTTTCGACCGTTATGGACCCCGTGAGATTAAAGATCCCCCTGTTCAAAAAATTCGAAAAAAAATGCACAGTTGTTTTTTCACCAAATGGAAGCTTTTGTGAGGTGAACCCATAAATCAAAGGAACTGAAATTTTTTTTAGGCACCCTGATTCTCATAATTATAAACTGATAATCGTTGTTAGAAAAATATATTATTCATGAAAATAAATATATGTAGATAATTCAACAATATATATTATTAAAAGATTTAATTGCGCGCACAATCATACTCAAATAATGACAGCTTTCAATTCCACGAAAAAATTTGTAATAATTTGCGAAAATTTGAATGTCGTGTTGATACAAAGTATAAAAATTTACACTGAATAATAAATTGTTCGGTCGCTAATAGGGACAGAATTTGTAGGAACCCATTTGCGTCCGCTCTTTGAAGGTTATGATAGACTTGAATTACTCCGATAAAGCTTATGTCACTTTATAGGTTGTACCGCGGAAAAAGAACAGTGCATATGGAAAAAGTGATATTTTTCACATCACTTGCGACAATTTTGAGCACAAATTCACTCACAATTCAATCATTTCGAGTATTTTGAACATACGGTCGCACGCATGTACATCGAAATTTTCTTGTACTACTTAGCGACTATTGTGAGAAATAAATCATTCACTGACCATTCGTGTGATAAAAAAAGTTTATTGAATAGCTTGCTGAGCTGGATTGCACATGACACTATGCTTACCTGGTAATTGTTTCTCCAGATCCGCAATAAAGAATAAATGGACAGTCCATTTGACAGTCTGTTCTACTAAGAGTTTGCTCTCTGCGCACTAGGAAACACAAATAGCAACTCACGGCGCGCAACATGAAAGATGAAACTCGTGTTATATTTCTAAATTTCGATAAAACACATATTTGAATGAAAACGCAGGTAGAGTATTGTTTATAGAATAGAATAAATACTCTCCATGAATCGATAAGTATAAAAATAAATTAATTCTACTATTTTTAAATCAGGTTAGGACGCAAATAGGAGCACGGACGCAAAGAGGTGCATTTACCTTATGGCGTAGCGTGAAGGAGTGAAAGTGGAGGGGATGAAAACAATGTTTAAACAAACTTTTCTTCATTATTGAATTTTTTTTCCAATTATTATACTTTAGGCAACGTTATGTTGCAGTATGTAATATTTCATTATGTATTATTATTGCTAAATAAATTCTCAAAAATTATAAACATTCTAATTGTTTAAGAAATGACTTTTTGAAAAAAATGAAAAAATACGTAGATATCGCCGACATGAATACAGTGGCATCTTCACTTTTCCAATGGGACTTATAGTCTTATTTATAAAAAAAAGTTGAATTTCCAAATCTATATGCTGTATGGCGTAGCGTGAAGGAGTGAAAGTGGAGGGGATGAAAACAATGTTTAAACAAACTTTTTTTCATTATTGAATTTTTTTCCAATTATTATACTTTAGGCAACGTTATGTTGCAGTATGTAATATTTCATTATGTATTATTATTGCTAAATAAATTCTCAAAAATCATAAACATTCTAATTGTTTAAGAAATGACTTTTTAAAAAAAATGAAAGAAACACCTGGAGATATCGCCAACATGAATCCAGTGGTATCTTCACTTTTTCGATAGGACTTACAGTTTCATTTTTAAAAAAGTTGAAATTTCAAATGTATATGCTGCATGGCGTAACGTTAAGGAGTGAACGTGGAGGGGATAAAAACAATAGATAATTTATTAATTATTGATAAGTGAATGTTTGCGCAGCTGGAATAATGGCTTAGTCTAGTATCATTATATATTTTTGTAATATCTTTGTCCCTAAATTTGAAAAACATGGAGAAATGTTAATAACAATGTAATTGTTTAAATAGTTCGTTCATTGCAAAAATGAAGAAAACACCTAAAGATATGGCTGAGAAAAAGCCAGGGCTGTTTTTAGTTCTTCGCTAGGACTATTAGTTTATTTTGAAGGTAATGTAGACATTTCAAAAGTATATGCATAGCTAACTTCGGGGTCGTAAAACTTTTTTCACTAACATAATTCAAAATAAAGCAAGAACGGAAAAGATTCCTTGAATTGAAGCGAATCGCTTGATCTGCAATAATATTACACTTTATTGAAGATTAGTCAAGTTATGCTCATTCATAATATCTGCATAATCAGTTTTAAAAAGAAAAACTTTTTTCATTGACATAATTCAAGGTTGGCGCAGGAATATAAAAAACTTTTTGATCATAAATTTTCGAATAGAGTAATTCTGACCGTTTTTGTAAAGAAATCATAAAGCTGGGAAAGGAATAGGCTGCGACACAACTTTTCCTTTCCCTTTTCCAGCTCGAAAATATATTATTTCGAATACAAGATTTGATTTGTCTGATTTGTCTTTGTTTATAAATCATTTTTTGTATTATTTCGTAATTTTGTATTTTTTGTAAATTTCTATTTTTAAATTGAGCAAAATGAAGACTTTGGTTTGTATATTATTGAAAAAAATAGCTAATGCTTCCTCCATGAGGAAGCAAATACATTTGCTAACGGGAAGCAAAGTGCTCGTGAATTGGGCTCCATATAATCATAAATACAAACAAAGTGGATACACTCGAGATCGAATTCACAGCTAGTTTTAATTGTAAATATTTCAATGTTTGCTTCCTCATAGAGGAAGCTTTGTAATGGTAACATTTTTCAACAATTTTTAATTCATTTAATTGAACCCTCCCTAATTTAAAAATGTGTAATACAACGTTCCAAGCAATTGTCCGGATGTGTGTATGTGTGTGTGGATGCCACGCTTTTTTGTGAACACGATAACTAGAAAACGGTTGTAGATAATTCGATGAAATTTGGAGGGCTTATTTTCCTTACTAATATTTTGAAACTGACGGAAGGATCTCTATTTTCATTAGCATAATTCAAAGTTGATGCAAGAATATAAAAAATTCCTTGGTTCGAGACGAATCGATTGACCTATAATATCAATACATTTTCTTGAAGAGTAGGGAAGTTATGGTAATTTATATATTTTTAGAATCCGGTTTTCATAGTAAAACTTCTTTCATTAACATAATTCAAACTTGATGCAATAACAAAAAAGATGTTTTGATTCGAGAAGAATCGATTGACCCATAATATTAATACAGGACTTGCATGTTGGTGGCGGAAGTGAGAACGTGTTTGGTGACAGGTGGTGAGAGGATTTTACTGAATTTGTGTGGAAGGTGTGAGTGAAGTGTGAGGGTGGAAGCCGAGGAGGTGAGTAGAGTTGTGTGGGGTGGATTGGGGAGGTAAAAAGTGGTTTTTGACGAGGGAGTGAGGTGGGATTAAGGTAGATAGTGAAAGCGAGGTTAGGTTGGCAAGAAGTCGGAGGAGCTTGCGGTCGGGAGTCTTGGGCATTTGAGGACTCAGGGGTGGTTATAGCAGAGTTAGGGGATGTAAAGGGAGAGAAAGGGGTGTATGCAGGGGCCATAAGTTATAGGAAAGGAAAAAAAAACAAGGGAAATAAAGGGAAAATTTGGCGGCGAAGCTGCAGAGACATCTGTCGGCCGCGGTGGGTATTGCATGGAGAATTCCCAGTTACCGGCGGCAGAGCGGGAGGTAAGCAGTGAGAGTGCTGTCAGTGGTGCTAGTGAAGTTGACGGGGAGGAAATTTTCCACGTGCCACGACGGACAACAAGGCGTGGCTCGGGGTCGAGTAGCGCGTCTGGGAGAGGGGGAAGGCGAAACGAAGGAAGCGAGAAGGTAAGGGAGAGAGTCGAGCACAAGTGACGGGGAGGATCTCTTGAAGAGGAACAGAGACAGCCGAGAGAGTCCGGACAAAAGCGAATTGAAAAGTCCATTCAAAAAAAGCGTGAGAGCACGTAGGTCACCCCCCCAAAAAATGGAGGGATTGTCAGAGAAGGAGGCTATCAGGATGCTGGTAGGCGAGATCAGGGGGCTAAGGAAGGACGTGAAGGGGACTAAAGAGCAGGTGGAAGGTATGAGGGAAGAAATGAGAATTAGAGATGAGAAATGGGAAAAGTAGATGAAAGAGATGAGGGAGAGAGTAGAGGGGTTAGAGAGGGAAAGAAAATAGAAGGAAGTTAAAATAAAGCAGATGGGAGAGGAGATCTGGCTGTGGCAGGAAAGGACGGAAAAGAGACTTGAGAAGGTGGAGGGTAGGACGGAAATGGAAGTAGGTGACGGAGGTGGGGGAAGTGAGATTAAAGGTATTTGGGAGAGGGTAGAGAATATGATAAAAGATAAAGTAGGAGAGCGTAGGAATGAAAAGGAGGAGAGTTCGGAGAGGGAACGGATAAGGGCAATGGAGTTGAGAATGGAGAGAAAAGAGAAGGCAGACAGGAGAAATAATATTGTGATAAGAGGGTTGAAGTTAAAGAGTGGAGAAGAAAGGGAGGGCGTGGAAGAGCTGCTACAGAGCATAGGGTGGGTTAAAGGCAGGGTAGGGAAAATTAAGTTGGAGGGGAGGAAAGAGAAGAAAGTGGCGGTTGTGGAGTTGGAGAGCTGGGAAGAAAAGTTGGGGGTAATGCGGAATAAGAGTAGGATACAGGATGAGGGAGTTTTCATAGATCACGATTTGACGAGAAAGGAAAGGGATGTACAGAGAATGCTTTATGACAGGGCGAGGAGGGAGAAGAGAGAAGGGAGATCGGCGAAGGTAGGATATAGAAAAATAAGAGTAGACGGGAAGATGTGGGTGTGGGATGAGGAGAGAGAGGTGTTGAAGGAAGTGAAGGGGGATTTGTTTCGTAGGAAGTAGGGGGGTGGGGGTAACGCAGGGTAGAGGAGTAGTGAAGGTGCTGTACTAGAACTTAGCAGGGGTAAAGAAGAAAGACGAGGAGTTCTGGCGGTATATCTAGGAATTTGTTGTTGTTGGACTGGTAGAGACGTGGGTAGAAAGAAAGGAATGGGATAGAATAGAGCCAAAGCTACCAAGGGAGTATAGGTGGAGACTTCAGGAGGCGGTCAGAGTGACGAAGAAAGGAAGGACTAGTGGGGGAATTATAACGGGGGTTAGAGATGGATTAGAGGGAGAAGTTCATGGAGAGGAAGAGGGGGAGGGAGTGCGAATGAGGGAAATAAAAATAGGAGGGATAAAGTGTAAGTTTGTGACAGTGTACAACAAGGATGGGATGGAAAGAATTAAAGAAAGAGTGGAGGACCTGCTGGGCGAAAGAGAAGAGGGTATGGTGGTACAGGGTGGGGACTTTAATGCGAGAATGTGGAGCGAAGGGGGACTTTACAGGGAAGGGGAGAGCTTCGAGAGGAAATCGAAGGATAATGTAATAAATAAGGAGGGGGAGATTCTAAGGGACTGGATGGAGGAAAGAGGGTGGGCAGTGGCGAGTGGTATGGCAAATGGGGACGAAGAGGGAGAATACACATATGTAAGTAAGGTGGGGGTATCGGTGATAGATTATGTGGTCATGAATATGCAAGGATGGGAGGAGACGGAAAAATTCGCAGTAGAGGGGAGGGTCGAATCAGACCATCAGCCATTGAGTCTGTGGATAAGAGGTGAGGGTGGCGGAAGACAAGGCAGGGAAGAAGTCTTGATAGGGGAGAGGGTGACCTGGACGAGGGAGGCGGTGGAGAAGTATCAAGAGGAGCTAGGAAAGGTACGCTTCGGAGGGGAGTCGGTGGAAGAGATATGGGAGGATCTGAAAGAGAAGGTGACAGGTTGTGTGCAAAAGAAGGTATTTAGAAAGAAGAAGAAAGGAATGGTGAAGCCGTGGTGGGATAGGGAATGTAAAAAGATGAAGAGGAAGGTGAAGAGGAAGTACAAGAAGTGGAAAGAGGGTAATGCGAGAAGGCAGGAGTACGTAGAAATGAGGAAGGGGTTTAGATTGGTGTGTAAGAAGAAAGAACAGGAAAAGGAGAAAGATCTGGAAGAGGAGTTAGCAAATGTTAAGACAGAAGGGGACGCCTGGAAGATAATAAATAGGTTTAGGAAGCGTAGGGTGGGGGTTAGCGAGAAGATAGGGAGTGAGGAGTGGAGAGAGTTTTTCAAAGAATCATTCCAGGGCTCGAATTCAAGGAAGAAGGATGGGAGAAGTAGAAGAACGGGGGAGGCAGAGATGGAGGAGTTGAATGACGAAGAGATAGAGAAGCAGATAAGGAAGTTGAAAAGGTCAAAAGCAGCAGGGCTGGATGGGGTAGAGAACGAAGCATGGCTGTTTAGTACACAAGAGGTTAGGGAGAGGCTGAAGGAGGTAGTGAATCAAGTATGGAGGGGCGAGGGATTCCCAGGAGGGTGGAGAGAAGGGCTAATAGTGCCACTGTATAAGAGAGGGGATAGAGATAAGCAGGAAAATTATAGAGGGATTACGCTAATGAATACGGCGTATAAGGTATACGCGATGGTGGTGGCAGAGAGACTGCGGAAGGATGTCGAGAGGGAAGGAATATTACCAGAGACGCAGGCGGGATTTGGGGCGGGTAGGAGTACTATCGACAATATCTACGTCATGCAGCACTTGGTGGATAGAGAATTAGCAAAGAAGGGGACGAGAGTGTACGCGTTTTTTGTGGATCTCGAAGCCGCGTTTCCATCGGTGGATAGGGGGAGGTTGTGGGAGGCAATGGAGGATAGGGGAGTAGAGAGAGGCCTAATTGAAAGGGTAAGGGAGATATATGAAGAGACCAAAGACAAGGTAAGAGGAGGGGAGGGGATTTCCGAGAGATTCTGGATGGATAGGGGTCTAAGGAAAGGGTGTCGACTTGGCCCAACGCTTTTTGCGATTTTGATTGCGGATATGGAAAGTAAGCTGGAGGCCGGGTTGGTAGGAGGAGTAAGGATAGGAGGGGTCAGAATTTGGTCACTAGCGTATGCAGATGACAGAGTGTTGCTGGCAACCAGTGAGGAGGCCTTAAAGGAGATGATGAAGAGGTTGAGAAGATACCTGGATGAAAAGAGGTTGGAGCTGAAGGCGGAAAAATCCAAGGTTATGGTGTTCAGAAAAGGAGGGGGATGGGATAAGGGAAGGGAGTGGAAGTGGAAGAGAAAGGAGGTACAGGAGGTGAAAGAGTTTGTGTACCTGGGCTTCGTGTTTCGAAGGAATGGGGGAGTGGATGGTCACATAAAAGAGAGAGTGAGGAGGGCAAATGTGGTGATGAGGCAGGTGTGGGGGTTGGGAATGAAGTTATTCGCAGATGACTTTGGAAGGAGAATGAAATTGTTTGATTCACTAGTGATGAGTGTGCTATTTTATGGGGTAGAGGTGTGGGGGTGGAAGGAAAGTGAAGAGGTAAATAGAACGCAGGAGAGGTATGTTAAGTGGACCCTAAGGTTGGCAAGGAACACGCCTAATTATTTTGTCAGGAGGGAGACGGGGAGAACGAGTGTTGGAATTCTAGCAGGGAGCCGGGCGTGTAAATATGAAGATAAATTCTTGGAAGAGGGGGGAAGTAGGCTGGTTAGGGAGTGTTGGTGGGAGAAGGAGAACAGGGGAGGGGGTGGGAAGATGGAGGCGGAGAGGGAACGGTATTTTAGAATGAATGGATTGCAGATGGATGAAGTGAGAAGGATGCACGAGGAAGGAAGGAAGGTTTATTAATTGGCTAAGCAAAACAGCATGGAGAGAGAGAAGACAGAAGGGGAAGAGAGAATAAGAGAGTCAAGATTTAACAAGAACTATGTGTGGATTATGCCAAGGGCAAGAGTGCAATATTTGTGTGTGAAAGGAGAGAAAGGAAGTCAGGAACTTATAGCGAGGATGAGGTGTGGGTGTATGGAGGGTTTCAATAGGTTTTAGCTCTCTCGAGAGAAGAGGATGTGTGAACTGTGCGGAAAGGGGGATGCAAGAGTGGAGCACTGGCTGGAGGAGTGCGGGGAGGTGGAAAGAAGTGAGATAAGCATGGAGGCATTGATGCATGAAAAGGGGGAAAAAAGGGCAGTAGCATGGGTGAAGGGAGGGGTGGGTATGATGGTGATGAAGAGAAGGAAGGAGGAAGAGGAGTGGAGAAGGAAAGATTGTAAATAGGAGAGAAAGTAGATGTAAGTAAGATGTAAATATTGTAAATAGTAGATAAGTAATAGGTATTAGCTGCGAAAACAGAGGTTGGCAAGCGAGGCAATGCGAAAAAGTAGGGACATGCGAGCGAGGCGAGGCGAAGCGAGGAAGGCAAGGCGATACGAGCGTGCGGCTTAGAGATAAGGAATGGATGGATGTTAGTTTTTAAGGGTTAGTTTCAAGGAAATTCTGTAAAAAAATGGATGTGTAAGCAAGTCAATTTTTTAAGGCCAGCAGGCTGAAAAATAAACGTTTATCTATAATATTAATACATTTTAATGAAGAGTGAGGAAACTATGGTAATGTATAATATTTGAAAATACGGTTTTTCATAGTAAAACTTTTTTGTTCAACATAATTTAAAGTTGATGCAAGAATATAAAAGATTTCTTGGTTCGAAAAAAATCGGCTGACCTATAATATTAATAAATTTTTTGAAGAGTAGGGAAGTTATGCTTATTTATATATTTTTCAAATCGTTCTTCACAGTAAAAGTTTTATTATTCTCATATTTTAAAGTTGATGCGAGAATAGTAAAGTTGTGTTAATTCAAGACGAATCGATGGACATATAATTTTAATACATTTCATTGAAGGGTAAGGAAGCTATGGTAACACATAATATTTGAAAACACGGGTTTTTATGGTAAAACTTTTTTCATTAACATAAAAATTAAATTTGATGCAAGAATGGAAAAAATTTTTTGATTCGAGGCGAATCGATTGATCTATAATAATAATACATATTATTGGAGATTAGGGAAGTTATGCTCATTCATAATATCTGAATCACCAGTTTTAAACAGAACAAATTTTTCTATCGACATAATTCAAGGTTGGCGCATGAATAGAAAAGACTTTTTGATCATAAATTCTCAAATAGAGTAATTCTGACAGTTTTTGTAAAGAAATCATAAAGAATTTTCCTCCAATAAATTAATAATAAAATGAAGAACATGAATAAAGGAAATAAATAAAACGGATGAAATTAATCAAATAAATAAAATCAATAAAACCAATGAAATCAGTGAAACCAGTATAAATTATATTTCATCAATATTATTGGTTGGTGGTAACCAAACCAAACTCCGTTCTTAGACTGTTGTCGATAAAATATAAAATATAATATAAAATACTTCAGGTAATTGTTTTTAGTTTTTACCATATACTTATTCAAATTGTTGTTTTGACTTCAATTAACTTTTGTTCATTTTATTTTAAAAAAATTTTTCAAATTATTTTGTTTAGATCTTGAAAATGGCTCAAAGTCGAGCCGAAACGTCGATCGAATTAAAATTTTGACACCAGAGTAACAATGTGTTGTTTTTTATAAGACTGTAAAGACCAACAAATTTGATCACTTGGATTTTAAATTATATTTTATTGATTTGATTGATGTTATTGACGTTGTTCATTTCATTGATGATAAATTGATTTTATTGGTTTTATTGATTCATTTCATTGTATTTTTTAAAAAATCGAATATTCATATTGATTGTCTTCATTTTGTCAGAAAATAGAATGAAATGAACGAATAAAGTCAATAAATATAATAAAATCACTAAAATAAAATTATAATCAATAAAGCCCAAAATGTACTGATTTCAGTGATTTTATTCAATTCATTGATTTTATTGATATTATTGATTCCTTTATTGTATGGATTTTATTGATGTTGTTCATTGATTTTATTTCATTTATAATAATGTTATTGTTTTTAGTGATTTTATTCAATTTATTGATTTTATTGATTTATTTCGGTGTATTTTTTAATAAAATAAAGAAAATCAGTAGAAATATTCGATTTTCTTATCAAAAAATACAACCAAACGAATCATTAAATTAAACGAGATTGCTAATGTAACATACCCCCTTCAAACCTGCGCATATTAATTTTTATATATTTATCGTGAGAATGGAATGCACAGACAACGGCTGACGCCTGTAACGAGAGACTGGCACGTGGCGTAAAACGCAGCGTCAGCCGATAATACAAGTTGGTGATTGGGAAAGATAGCAAAATTTAATAAAGAAATATTATAAAAGAATATTGATTGTTCAAGCGAACACGTAGGAAAAATTATTTGAAATAGGATGATACGATGACTAAGGAATCGCAATAGAAATTTTAAAATGTACCATAGATTCACATTTAGATAAGTGCGAAAGAAGAAGAAGAAAACCGCAAATTTACGAACTCATACGGGAACACACGTATGAACCGCCACCTAGTGCGATTCAACTAAATGGCCTTCCGACACATACTCCATCGAGAACACGGGAAATTAGCGAGTACACATAGGCGGGTGATCGTATGGGTGCTCCTCCTAATGTTGACAACAACCCTATTCATCCTTAACCTTCCTACCAAAACTACCCCTTCGAGCGGGAGAAAGCAATATGGCCCTAACTTTTCCAAAAATGCGTCAAAAGAACTGAAAAAATGCCTTCTCAATTGAGAGGGTTCCGCACCTAATACAAAGGTCACGCGTAATAAACATTTACAAAATTAAATTGAAAAGCATGAACCATAGAAAATACTCCTGTAAACCTGAGCCAGAACAATTAAAAATTTAAATTAAGAAGGAGGAGAAATCTGCAAACTGTAAGCATTTTTCAACACCTAAGCGGAATACCCACCTGCACCCTATTTCATGCTTCTTACAATTGCATTTTTGGCTGAGCGTTCAAAGTCCACCCATGCACGACAAAACGTGCCGTGCCTGGCGACTAGCAAAATTCATTACCTAAACAAAATTTCCCAACTATGTCCACCGACAGGTCGCCTACAAGAAGCACCCATCAAAAATCATCTTGGCAGTTTGCAGAGCTACTTGAACCGAACAAGTAGCCTATTGAAGGGAACCTTCTCTCGCGAATATTCCTTAACAGACGCCCGTCGAATTGGACACGCTGGTTCATCACGTCAACCCTTAATGTTTGCCTCCCGCAATAAAACTTTCACTTAATATATATATATTTCGTTGAACATTAATTTCGGGTCCAAGTGTAAAACTATTAAAAATAGTTTCCTAACTAGGGCGCGTTGGAAACCTGATCGTGGGGACGTTAAGCCTGAAAAATCCTTCATGCAACGAGTAAACCAGCGGATTCAAAATACTGGACAAATCTTCGGAATAATGGGGCTTTCGTGCACCGTAAAATTTATCACCGTAGTTAACATTTGTTTCGGAACATTTGTCGAATCTCAAAACTTCTGAGAAATTGCCAATTGTAGTTAGTATTTGGAATAGCTGGGAGAAGGACCGTCAGAAGACATGCGAATTTAAACGCACTTCATGTCATCTTGGTTAGAAAAACAATTGTTATTCTCTCCATTAAGACAAATATAAACGCGCGTGTGAGAACGTGTGTGTGACGTGACTGTGTTATAATGGACTAGAATTGTCTCAATGACAGAGGAAAACTAATCCAATAAACATCGGCCGTTCAGAAAAAGGGAAAGCTAAGGGCTTCCAAGACCATTACCTGTCCTTTTTCTAATGGTAAATAAGTTTCAAATTAGCGACGGAACTCGGTGAGGTACTTTGTATCGTTCCATATTGTATTATCAATTATTATACCTTACAACATGCATATCTATATAAAATTGACGAGGGATAAGCTGATGTTGTAAAATAGGCGAAAATCACGATAAGTGTTTTATTTCGTACCTTGGGGGTTGACTGAATAAATTCAAGTGACATTTCTTGAAACATGTTTCGTTGTTTATTTTGGAAAATAACATCCCTTCACTAATAGTCAGGAAAAAATATTCTCGGATGAGAACAGTTAAATTACGTCCCATAAAAATAATTAACGAAGCCTGACATTAGACTTCTTTCAGTTTCTAAAGCCTCCGCCACCCATTGGATACATTTAGTAAAAATTAAAATTTAGGAAATTAAACCAGTTATCAATAAATACCAAAATAAATTATCTGTTTGTAATACTAAAATCGATCAAATTAATTTATTATTAACAAAATCAATGAAAAAACAATATCAATAAAGTCTACATTTTAGTGATTTTATTCAATTTATTGATTTGATTGTTTTGATTAATTTATGTTGGGTTCCATAGGAATTCTATAGGTTGAGTAAACAGATTAAATAGACTTTGATCACTCATTATAAGAATATTGTTTATTGTTCACTACTCTTGCATGTATACTTTGCTTTTTGCCTTTCGCTTCGCTCGTCCTTCAGAGACTGCTCACGATCGCACCACGCTTCTCTGCTGGCACCGAGCCGGTTCGGTCGCTCTTGCGCACATTACACTATTCAGTACCGTATCGAGGAAGCCAGTTTTCAACACTTCCCCTCACCCCTTCCTTGATACTGCACGTCCTTTCTTCTAATATCATCTTCCAATTGATGTATACAGGGTGTCCCAGACTCAAGTGTCTGGACTTCCGTCAGTGATGAAGTTTCGGACAACCCGGTAGAAAGAAGCGCGTGAAGGAACACTTTCTGGAAAGCGTTGAGCATAAAGCGTGAGAGCATCATTGATATTCCTGCCACTTTCTCCATAAATGAGAATCATTTCAATCTTCTGTTGCTGAGATAGAATTTCCATTGTAAAAGTAATGAAGTAAGGTAATGAGGAAATACAACGACACCCAAACCAACTCAAACAAACGTGACCAACAACAATAAGCCAAACGAAAGCAACCAACACACCCAAATCAAATGAACACAATCAACCTTCCTAATGAATGAACGTTAAGCACGGACATACGCGGTTATCGCTCGGCCGGAATGACGTCGAGGATTGTAGACAGTGGAGACTCGATGATATGTAATGTCTACATCCAAAATCGACTGTCGTCAACCAACTGCATTCAGAAATGGTTTTCGACAGTTTTATCACTTTTACTGTCCCGTTGCCAAAAGTTCAAGCACCTTGATGGATGATGAGAGGCAAGGGGACTCACCGAAATTAAGCACCCCGAAGGGAATAGACAACTACTACGTCCGCGTCGTTATTCCTGGGTAGAGCTAAAAGTAGTGTCAACAATTTCATTTTTCGCAATTGCAGCGCCATCTATCGTGAATCGAAACAAATTTTTCGGATAAAACTTACGTAGTTCGTAAAGGAGAATCTGAATCTGTGATAAAAAATTGGGGTTGCCACTTGAAATTACAAAGTTACCCCCACCCCTGCCTCATGTGGGGGGGGGGGGTAAATTTAAACAAATATTTTTTCCCCCTCGAAAATAAAAAGTTTTTATTCCAGACATTTTTTCCGTAGGATGCGTATTTTTTGAGATATTTCGTTGTCTCAAGTTAAAAAAAACACCCTGTATA
>CAKNXH010075090.1:0-11598 GCA_932178445.1 Andricus quercusramuli | reverse complement strand
CCTCAGCTTACCGTCTCAAGTCTTTTAAATTTCTTTCTTCTACTTCCAGGTAGGTATCTATTCATCGCTGACTAGCTTTGAATTTTGTTCTCTTTTTTATCTTCTAATTTTCTTCATCTTCTCATCCTCTATTTAACTCTCAACACAAGTGAATAGACATTATTTCTCTTATGTATAATCTGTTATGCCTATCTCACTCTAAATTCATAACTTTGTTGTTAAGGTATTTATGATTGTTGTCTGGGAGTGGCTTTGTCATGATATCTGCTAAATTTTCCTTTGATGATACCCATAGTACTCTAACTATACCGTTATATACGCATGATTTTATGTAAGTCGAACCATATATTTATTGGAAAAAATGTTTTACATAAAATGTCTCTAGTTGCTTTGTCTAACGATATTAATTCTTGATAGACATCGCTCATGGCGAGATATTCTGCTTGACATGTTGATAATGTTACGTATGATTGTTTATGACTTCTCCATGCTACTAAATCCCCGAACAATCTAATTATATATCCTCCGGTAGAAGTCGAATCGTCTAAGTCTCTAAAAATAGCTGTTGGGTTGACTTGTTTCCTGGTATATAAGTTTACTGCATGTGCTACGTATGGCCTTGTTGCGTTCGAGAAATACATTAAACTAACGATAGCTTCCCTAAATGGTACATTGTTAAGTTTTTCTTTGTTTTCATTGTCCGGATTTCTTTCTCTCTTTTAGTTTCTCTATTTTTCACATTCCTCTAAAATTCTCTATGAATAATCCCTCTGTCGTATCCTCATAACTTTGTTATTCCTATCCCTCTGAATATTCATTCCTAGAACACTCCTTGGTTCGCCTAAATCTTCCATTTTTAAAACTGTGCTTAGTTCCTCTTTTATTTCTTCCAATTTTCAAATCTCATTATTGGCTACTAACATATCATCTACGTATAGTACTAACACCGCCATGCTATTTTGCTTTCTCAATGTGAATGATCACGGTTCGTGTACATCATACTCTAGTCCCAGTTTGAGCACTTCTGTTGAAAAATTTTTATTCCACTTTTTTCCACTGATTTTTAATCCATATATGGCTTTTTCCAATTTACATACTTGAATCTTTCTAGTTTCATTACTGCACTCTCATCCTTCTGGTATATCCATGTACATCTCTCCATCTAATTTCCCATTCAAATAAGCTGTCTTTACATCTAATTGTCTAGTTTCCAATTCATATTTGTTTATTATTGCTAATACTGATTGTGTGCGAGTGCGAATTTTGCAGCATAAGCCTGATAAGTCCTGATAAGTCTACGTTTTCGCACTCGCTTCGCTCGTGCGCTAACCATCGACTCATGCTTCGAACCGCAGGCGAATGATGCAATCAAACGAGTTACCAATCACCTACGCGCACGTGTATCACACGCTATTTTTTGCAACGCCCGTCCGAAAAAGTTGTGAGGAGGTGGTAACGAAAAATACTAATTTTATATTGCATAGAGTTAAGCAAAGAAATAAAAAGAAAAGGGGCGCATGCGCCGCTTTTTCACCAGTGTCTAAAGTAAGCCATCTTCAAACTGCGCATGCGCGAAATTTCTTTCACGCACAGTCTGCTCAAATAAGGTCTTTTAGGCACCATTTAGAAGCATGCAAACGTCAACTTTAGAGGTGGGTGTTGTAAAAATATCTTGTGAGTTTTATGCGGGCTAAATAACTTTTGTGGCCAGGAGAATTTTTTCTCGTGAAATTGAATCTTCGCATTTTTCTTGCAAACAATATCAGATTCGAAAAAATGTGAAGAAAATAATGGGCACAGTTAGAAGAGTTCTACAAAAAACCCTTTACTCATTTATGATATTTTGTACAATTTCCGAGAAAAATAAAAAAACTCAATTTCCGAGAAAAATAAAAAAACTCAATTTCCGAGAAAAATGAATAAATTTAATTTTCATAAAAAAAAAAATTTCTTGAGAACGAAACAAATTTTAGCACGCATAAAACTCTACGAAAATTTAGGCTCACAATAATAGGTAAAACTCGAAGAATAAATTTGAATGGCAAACTATAAGAGTGTCCTGAATTTGAAACTGTGCACAGAAAATCAATTTAGAATATGAATAACAAATTTGTACAGATAAAAGAATAGGCTGCCCTGCTGAAACTGCGGTTTTCAAAAGAAATATTGCATTTTTTTAGTTTTTTGGAAATGGTACAAGATATCAGAAATAAGTAAAGAAACTTTTTGTAGAACTTTCAATTATTTTCTTCACATTTTTTCGTATCTGTCATTTTTTGCAAGAAAAACGCGGAAATTCTATTTCATTAAAAAAATTCTCCGGGCCACAAAAGTTATTTAGCCCGCATAGGACTCGCAAGATATTTTCCTTATGATGGTAAAAATTAAAAACAAATGGACAAGAAATATAAGTGTGGTTTTTTTGAGAAAATCGACCTTTCTTATTTTTAGAACAACCGCCGCCATTTTGTCAATTTTGAAATGTTTTTAAAATTTTTTACGGGCTTTAAAAGAAGGCGATAAACACTAGCAGAATGTAAAAAGAAATCTTAATATCTCAATTAGGTCAAAAGTTATACTTTAAAGAAAAAATGTGGATTTTTTTGAAAAACAAAGCAAAAAATTCAAATAAGCATAACTTCGTGAAAAAATTGTTTTCACAAATCGAAAAATCCGTATTGCCTAATTCCTCTAAAAAACAACATGGTTTGGCCCCGAGAGATTCTGCGATTCCAAGTGTAGAACCTGCCCGATTTGGAATGGATTCGGTATCACAATTAAAAATAAATACCTAGGACCTTATAGTCCATGCGTAGAATAAAATTATTGGTGCAGAAGAAAATATTAGTTTGTCGAGTTGTTTGATGTTTTTTTTTTATCAAAATGTTGTTTTGCCTAATTATTTGGCATTTAATCTAATCCCTTATGAAACAAAAAATGTAATCAATTTTGCGTAGCTATTCAGTTCTGCTCAAACAGCTAATATTTTTTCGGCCAATAATTCTTTGTATACCAATAATTCTTGTAAAATTGGAAACAAAAAATATTTGCTAGGAAAGTGAGTATAAGTTCTGAGATTTTTATTTTTTTTTTTTAAATTATAATCAATTGAACTCGCAGAATAGAATTATTGGACGAAAACAAAATTTTAGCTTTTCTAGTGGTTCTGAAATAGATATAATATAAAATAATTCTCACTATACTTATTTTTTTTCTCGATCAAAGTGCCAAAAAGTTACACGGAAACAAATATTTGGTGGAAAAGGCAGAACCGCCAATAAGATCTGACTTTTTTTTTATTGAACTCGCCGAATAGAATTATTAGTCGGAAACAATATATCAGCTTTTCGAGTAAGTCTGCAATAGGAATACAATATTCAAAATGCTTTTTGTTTTTACAAGATTAGATGAAGTATAAAAAAGTTTGACAAAAAAATGTTTCGTAAGAAAGTTAGAACTGTCAGTAAAAGGTCTGGGTATTTGTTTCTTGAATTATGATCAATTTCAACTTATAGGATATAATTATTCCTGTGTGAAAAAATCTTCTGGCGCTGGCCCGGCCCAGACCAGTTGGTCAGGTTTCCAGCCATGACGATGACCAGATGGTCTGGCCTGGGCCTGGCCAAAAGTGTAACGTTTTTGTTTTACTAGCCCCAGGTCAGACCTTCTGGTCAGCCGCTATTTATGGGCTGACCAGCCACTAAATGGACACCTTTTATATTTTTAATGTCTTGGAAAAAAATAAATTTTCACTGTAAGTGTATTCAGCTGATCAGCGCCATGTCTGGAGCAGCCCAGACTCTCAAGATGATATGAAAAAAGGCTTGTTTTTACAGTGTGAATTTCTTTTTTATGATTATTTTAGATACCCTGTAACTTTTTTCGAAATACGTCTAAAAAGAGTTGTTGACCGAAGTTAGAACTTTTTTTGGTCTTGGACAGCTGAGCAGCGCTAGTCCTGCGCCAGACCAGACCTTCCAGGTCGAACTTAGACCTTTTATTGTTCTTGGGTCAGACCTGGGCAAGACTAGTGAGAGACCTGGGCAAAATCAGATCGTCCAGAGTAGATAGTCTAGATCAAGCCAGACCTGGGCCAAACCGGATACGAGACTGCCACGACATTCTAAAAAAGTCGATCAAGTGCCAAAAATGTAGGCAAACAAAATATTCTGCGAAAACATCAGAACTTTCATTATTAGGTTTGCGCATTTTTCAAAAGTAAAATGAATTCATCTCGAAGAATAGAATTATTGTCCGAAAACAAAATATTAGCCTTTCAAGTAGGTCTGAGATGAGTATCAAATATTCAACATGCTTTTTGTCTTCTAAGAGATGAGATGAAATGCTGAAAAGTTAGATAAGAGTATTTCCTTCATTTAATTTATTTGTTGTATTTTTTTCATTCATTTTCTTTTTTTTTTATTTCAGCCTTTTCTTGTTTCCTTTATTTTCTGAGTTTTCTGTATTTTTTTTATTTTATTGACTTCTCTCATTTACTATATTTCCTTTATTTCATGTATTTCATTTATTTCTCTTATTTTATTTATTTCCTTAATTTTTGTTTACTTCACTCACTTTCTCTTTTTTCTTTATTCCCTCAATTTTTTTACTTCTCTCACTTTCTCTTTTTCCTTTATTTTATTTATTTTATAAATTTCTCTTATTTTCTTTATTTTCTTTACTTCCTTTATTTTCAGTATTGTTTTATTTTCTTTACTTCCATCAGATATCTTATTTTCTCTATTTTCTTTATTTTGGTTATTCATTTAATTTATTTTCTGAATTTTCCTTATTTTTCTGTATTTTCTTTCATTATTTTTTTATTTTCATTATTTCTATTATCTTATCTATTTCCTTCGTTTTCTTTATTTTCCCTATTTTCCCGGCGGAAACGTTATGTAAATATTACGCAACATAAAGATCACATTTGTAAATAACCGTGTCACAATCATGTAGCATAACAGTTACAGAACATGAAGGTCACACTTTTCTGTAACGGTGTTACTGAAAGGATATGCAACAATTCTGGAATTTTGTAATGTATCTGATCTGTCGTAGAGTGATAGTTCTGCTGCGTCAGTAGAATGTCACACGTGTTACAGAACTGGAACCTAAAGGTCACACTTTTCTGTAACGCTGTTACTGTAAGGATACGTAGCACTTCTGGAATTCTGTAATGTAACTGGTATATCACAGAGCGATAAAACTGTTACTTCAATACAATGCCACACGTCTTACAGAAATGGAACATACATAAAGGGCACACTGTTCTGTAACGATCTTAGACCAGAGTTGTGTCGAAGGTCGGGCGCAGTAAGTTACTTGAACTGGATAAGAATACTCTGACATTAGGGTCAACTATCGCTTAAATTTGAGCCAACCGAGAAGAAAATATTTTATTTCATAACATTTCATTTTCAGATGTGCACCTTAAGTTTTTTTAACCCACCTTCTCATAATATATCTGAAATCAAAAAATAGTAAATATATTCCTAAGATCATCCTTGCCTTTTCAACAAAAATGCATGAACGAGATTTTGTCACGAACATTTAAGCTGTTCGATAACGTGAATGACTAATAAATCGGCTGAGTACATACGGGTTAGGTAGTTTTACTAGAGTTCGAATCCCCAGCGAGTGCGATTTTTCAAAAAGTTCAATCGTGCGAATATATGTGTAAAGGATCATGCGTGGAATTTTATTACTTCAAATATAAACTAAGTGCAGCAATAATACAAAAAAATATTATTTGCAACCAACGCTTTTTATAGATGTTGGTCTGAAATGGTTTGAGCTCCACATGTGTTACAAAACGGTAACATGTCCTTATAACACTGTTACGGGATTGTTACAGCCCATAAAAACGTTGTAACACCGCTATAAAACTGTTATGGATCGATCACAGAACTAATTTACATCATAACACTGTTACATATTTGTTACGGTACTGTTACAGAACAAATATTTTTTGACATATAACGCTGTTAAAGAATTTTGTTATGGACCTGTCACAGAACATGGTTCTGTAACAACGGTACAGAACTGCTACAGCTTTTGGGGACAAAATTACTCGCCCCCTGGTCTAACCATGTTCTTAACCAGTTACAGAACATGTTCTTTTCTGTTCTATAACTTTTACATCACAGTTATGTAACAGTGTCCGCTGGGTTTTTTATTTTCAGTATTTTCTTAATTTTCTCCATTTCCTTTATTTCATTTGTTTCATAAATTTCTGAATTTCATATATTTTATTAATTTTTTATTTTTGTTTATTTCATTAATTTTATTCATTTCATTTGCTTCATTCACTTGATTCACTTAATTGACTTTATGCACTGTATTCACTTTATTCACATTATTCACTTCGTTCACTACCTTCACTTCATTCTTTTTATTCACTTCTTTTGTTTCATTTGTTTCGTTTTTTTGTTTCGTTTCTTTATTTTATTTATTTTCGCTTTTTTCTGTACCTTTAAAAAATTTGTTTTCTTTATTTTCCGTATTTCTTCATTTCATTTATTTCCCTGTTTCCTGTATTTCATTTGTTTTATTTCTTCTGTAAATTTCTCTTATTTTCTTTATTCGTTTCATTTTTTTATTTCTCCTGCTTTTCTATTCCCTGTATTTCATTTATGTTATTCATTTCTTAAATTTCTCTTACTTTCTTTATTTTCTTTATTTTCGCTATTTCCTTTATTTCATGTGTTTCAATTACTTCACATATTTTTCTTATTCTCTTTATCTCGTTTGTTTTCTATATTTTCTCTATTTCCATAATTTCGTTTATTATTTTCAGGTCTTTCATTTTTTCTCTTATGTTCTTTATTTTCTTTATTCCCCTTATTTCCTTAAATTCTCTCATTTTACTTTTTTTCTTTATTTTTTCTATTTTCTTCATTTACTTTATTTTATTCATTCACCTTATTTGCTTTGTTATTTATTTCCTTTTGTTTCCCGCATTCGATTCATTTTCTTTATTTTCTTTATTTAATTTCTTTCATTCATTCCATTTATTTATATATTATATATTGTATATATATATTTCTTTATACTAGATTGTCAAGAGAAATGTGATATGTTCTCGTCTCTATTTTTTTACGGCGTAGTAATTCAAATTGTTCATTTCGTACCTTTAGCCTTGCGCGGAAAAAGTTGGAAAGAATTCAAAAGGAAAAAGATGAAGAATTAAAATAGGTAGTTTCGATAATGAAGATTGATGGTGCTTTATCGATAGGAGAATGAGTAAGAATAAAAAAAAACGAACGAAAGAAGAGAGGACGAAGGGGAAGAGGAAAGAGAAGAAGGAGAAGATGTAGACGATGAGGCCAGTAGAGATGGAGAAGAGGGAGGGAAAAAGGAGATGATGTAGAAGACAAGGATAGTAGAGATGGAGAAAAGGAAGGAAAACAGGAAAAGATGTAGAGGGTAAGGATAGCAGAGATGGCGAAGGGAACGGGGAAAAAGGAGAAGATGTAGAGGATAAGGATAGTAGAGGTCGAGAAGAGAAAGGGAAGAAAGATGAAGATGAAGGGGATGAGGATAGTATAGATGAAGAAGAGGACGGGAAAGAAGGAGAAGATGTGGAGGATGAAGATAGTAGAGATGGTGAAGAGAAAGGGAAAAAAGGAGAAGATGTAGAGGGGAAGGATAGTAGAGATGGTGAAGAGTGAAAAAAGGAGAAGATGTAGAGGAGAAGGATAGAAGAGATGACAATGGAGAAGAGAAAAATGGAGCATATGTAGAGGAGAAGAAGGAGAAGTAGAAGTAGAAGAAGAAGAGGAAGGAAAAAAGAAGGTAAATAGGAAAAGAACAGAAAAAAAGAGAAGAAGCGAAGGAAAGCAAGAAATGGTGCATATGGTCATGGAGAAAAAGCAGAACGAAGAGGAAATGTTAAAAAAGCAGATTCACTCCAAAGAAGAAACAATGCAGTTATTCGAGAAAGCGCTTATGATGACAATGAACAAGGGTATCACTGCTTAGCAGGTTCAAGAAGCATTCCTCAAATTCACCCTTTTTGGATTACAAGAGGGACATTTCATCAGGGAAATGCTAGAATATTCAAAGGTGATAGTGTAGGACGTCGATCCACAGCGAATGCAGCAGTTGTCATTATCATGTGCCACATAAAGAAGCCAACATTGTGGACAGCTCATGATGTGGATTCTGTACTTTCAGCCAGGGACGAAGTTTATAGAAGAAGTTTACAGACGAGACCTAGACCCAGTGATTACAGTGAGTATCTAAATGCGGAGGAACTCGTAAGGGACATTATTGTAATGTCCAATATGGATATTTGACTCAAATGCTACAGATGATAATGTTTCAAGTAATGCGACAAAAGATGCTGCAGAATGTTTGACGATATTCGAAAATATCGATTTGTTGCATCAATTGATAAGCTACAACATTCCGCGTCGTATGAGCGAGGGATTAAGAAATAACTTCTTTGAGTTATGTCCAATGGATGTCTGTTCTATTATTAGAAACAAACTAATAAAAGTACAAGTAGAAACGCAACAAGCTAACTGAAACATCGCCAACAGATACCTCACTGAAGAAAATGATAGCAACAAATGCTCAGATGCTGTTCCTTCACAAGTTACTACGAGTAGCAGGTTTCCTATTACGAAAGATGCAGCGAAAAGTAGTACGGGAGACAGCGATAGTGCTGCTTCTCTGGAAGCATCGGTAACAAAAAATTGGAAGAAAATATGAAAAGCAAGAGGAAGATGAAAGAAAAAAGAAATGTGGAGAATTCTCCATATTTAGATAGCACCGACAGCTCTTCACATAACTCAAATTATGAAGAAAGAAAAAGAGACAATTTTGAAGGTAACTTTGATGCTGATTTTTTCAGAGACATCAATACAGAAAAAACAGTTGACGTGAACTGAGAAAGCTAAGAGGAGAAAATGTATGAAACGAATGAGGAAAGAAAAGACAGAAAATATCTTTGAAACCTTGTCGCATCCAAGTAGAACTAGCAGCTTTTATTCTGAAGGAACAAATAGTGACAGTTCTGGAGACGTACGAGTTTTGAAGGAACAAATAATAGCAAAGATACAGAGCTTTTAGAGGAAAGCACTGGTGAAACATCCAGATCAGAAAATTCCGAGAGGAAAATAAGCGAAAGCTCTATACATTCAGAGAATTCAGATGGACTAAGTGAAAAATCTACAGATATGCATAATTCAGAAGAAAACTTTCCAGAGGGGAATAGAGAAAGTACAAGCAAGAGAAAAGGACATAACAGGATAGAAGAAATTGATGTATCAAAAGTTGAAATGTCAAATTGGTTGACATCATGGAACCAACTAACTGTCAAGTTAGCTACTCACACGTCACCATGCTGTTCCATTGTGAATGTAAAATTACATAAAAAGCCAAGGTTGAAGGCAATCGAGTGTGTTTTCTGCACAAATGCGAAAAGTGTTCTTGGAATGCAAGCGTCTGAGCTACAGTAGAGGATAAAAATAAATTAGATATCAATAAAGCTTTGGTAATGGCTTGTTTAAATACGGGAACTGGGTAATCTCAAATGCAAAAATCATTTCCTGCTGTTGGAATAAAAACAATGAGCAATTCTAGATGTCGCAAGTTGCGCGCTAAAACTTACAAAGTATTATGGGATACGTTGCTAGAGAACATGAAGGAAGCTGGAAAGCAGGAATATGAAATAGCCCTTGCAAACGGAAAGGTGAAAAACGGAATAGGTCTAGCTGCAGTATTAGCAGACGGTAGTTGGATGAAGAGGTCTGACAAAACAGAAGCTTCAATTCTCCAGCCGGAATGGTGTTTATAATAGGCCTAAACACTGGTAAAATTTGGTGGCTGGAAATCAAACATATGTACTGCTCCAAATGCGATAGGGCAAGAAGTAGGGGAGGCATACCGAAGCCACATCATTGTTTGAAAAACTGGAGCCAAAATCAAAGTTCAAGCAGTATGGAATCTGTAGCCATTGTCGAATGATTCCAGAAAAGCATCGAAATGCACAATTTCATGTATTATAAACTAATTGCAGATAGCGACAGCAGTATTCACAACAAAATATTGGAAGTCGACGCTAAGCATGGAATAGAGGCGCAAAAAATAACATGCGTTCGACATCTGTCGCGAGCTTTCAAGAACAAAGTAAAATATATAGCAAAGAAAGCAACAGGTTATATTGGCTCAGCTAGACTAACTGCAAAAAAATGCGGTCCAAAATGTGTGGCAGAAGTGGTTCGTCTGCTGAAGCACTATTGGGATCAGTATAGGACCCCAGATGATGAACTTTGTGAGGAGGTAGGAAGGGCCATTGGCATTATTCCCAGAGATGTTTTTGGAGATCACGATAAATGTGGACGAGTTTGTCCATTGTGTGACGGTGATCCCAAGCCAAACGAAGAAAATGCAGTTCCTGAAATGGATGAGTGGGGATTTTTAGAAGAATTGGAGGACGCTATCTCACGTCTGAGTATTAATGCCGAAGGCTTGCTGATGAATCTTGAAACTAGTAAAGTTGAATCGGCTAATGCACTTGTGGATGAAAAAATTCGCTCTTCGAGATGAATATCACGTTCGTGTGCTGGCAGCAGCACTGCAATTCAATACTCGTAAGGTTATGGTTCCTTATTATAAACATCTTGGAAAATACGTTCCTGAAGTTACCGAAGGTGTGGAGGAAGAAATCCTAAAGTATCACGAACGCAGAAAACAGAAGGAACTTGAACCTCGACGGAGAAGAAAGAACAAGCGAAATTATAGTGACAAGAACTAAGGTCCCAGTTGTCAAAAGCCTGATATGGATGCAAAAACATACGCTTCAAAAATGGAGACAAAGAGAGAAAGATCTGATGGCAAAGAGAGATGAAAAGGAACACGAGACACAACGTTAAGCGAAAAGTCAAGAGTGGCACACGCTAAAGAATCAGTTTGTAACGGCATCGTTCAGCCGCAGAATATCTCGTAAAAGGGACGCCACATCATGTCACAATATTGTCAAAGACATTAGAAGACCAAAATCAATAGCAACTACAGCCATGGTTTGAGGTTGTAGGAATGAAGCAGTAGCAAAAGCTAAATTAGAAGTAAAATTGGGTGAGAAAATCCTGGAATGTGGTATGTTTATTCACCGCGATATTCCTGGCCTAGCAGCAACTCCAGACGATATTTATGAAAAAAGTAGCGCACTTGTGGAAATAAAGTTTCCATTGAGTGCTGCTAAATATAAGACACTTACAGAGGCCTATGAGAATAATGTCCCAGCTATCACAAATTTATTCAAGGATGAATCTTGTTCAGCTACAAATGAAAATCATCAATACTATTAACAAGTGCAGACTCAATTGAACGTAGTCGAGAAAGAAGAGTGTCAATTTTTGGTTTGGATTCCACGTGATGCAAGTAATCCAGGTTGTTATACAGTTATAACAATAAAAAGAAATATCACATTCTAAGACACGGTTTTGAAACCAAAGTTGACCTAATTTGACGAACCATGCCTGCTGCCAAAATTAGTTGATAGACGTTTAGCAAGAAAAATTAAAGTAAATTCTTAAGGCAAAGTAGAAAGTGCAAGCTGCAAAATTCCAAAATGCTGAGGAGAAAAATTTG
>CAKNXH010075074.1:0-16568 GCA_932178445.1 Andricus quercusramuli | reverse complement strand
TTTAGGACAACTAATAAAGTAGTAGGGCCAACTACTTTAGTTTCTATGATATATTTCGCTGCAAACCGTTGTGCTCACTTCATTTGCAACTAAGAATGGCAGTAGTTAAACTTACTACTTTTATTGTTATATCAACAACTCCCAATGGTAGAGATAACCATTTTCAATTAGTTGCACTCGCTAATTCAAGTATTAAGTCTTACTATTAAATTAGTAGTTCTGAGTACTTGAAGTAGTAACATCCTAACTATTAAAATCAATGTAGTTGCTATACTCCTGGAAGGAAATATACCTTATTCATCAAAACTCAAAGTAATCTTCTGATCTCCAAATTACCAGCAGATACAAAACTTCCAGTATATGTAAATAATTAATAAATGTGATGCTGTGCTCAAATTCTCCAAAACTACCAAAATACTAAACATAGCGACGATCGTGAACATGATGCAATATTTCTGCGTGAATATTGGCAACATTACTCAGGCTACAGTTCTGCCAATGTCACCAAGAAAAAAACTTTCTAATCTTTACTACTTTTATTTGTTGGAAAATACATTGGTGGTAAATGTGCTTTTTTTTGTTAGACTTAGTTACTATCGTTACTGAAATGAACTATATATAATTGTAAGAGCGACTTGTTGCCGCACAGGACTGGTTAATTAGTTTTATCATCGAACGAGTTATCGCAGTTAATACCAGATCTTCTGATAAAAAGGTTTTTGTTCCAACCAAACAATTTTTTCAGATTGATAATAATTCCGAATTCAACATTTTTTATTATTTGAAGTTTCCACAAGCCCACTTCCTTTGACTTTACAATATGCTTTCACTGATATTGACATTCTGCCTAAAATTTTTGTCGGATTTTAATTGCTATATCGACAAGAAAGACAATTTGTGGACTTTGTAATGTGGAATATTCAATTTGCGAATCAAGAGATCTATATCCTGGAGGAAGCGAAATTATAACAGCCATTGTGGCAAGGCAGAATATACAGTTACACGTAGATCTATGTGCAATTTGCGGCTGAACCAATCATGATTCACCACACTGCTTAGGCACTTAACACGTGTCTCCAAGTGGAATTGGGCGCAGAGATAATCGAGTTGTCGATGAGACTCGTTTCCTCTCATCGTACCCAAAGTGATTTCAATTAATATCTGCTCTCAGTTTCTCCTTTCTATGGCCCTTTCTTGATCATTCAAACGAGCAAGATAATTTCATAACTCATAACCATTAACGTGATTAGTCGAAGATCATGCAATTCACTCAACGTAAATCGGTATTATGCTTATAAAGATTATATCACCGAACAAGTTACCAAAATATTTAATTCCCTTAGTGGAACATTGAATTCCAAAATATCACACAAACAGTTTTATCTCTCTAAAACTTCAAGATCTTCCTCAATTCTATTCCTCAATACTTTGAAAATTTGAAAAGGAAAGACCTTAAATTAGAAGCCAAAAATGTTATTCCTGACAAAAGTAAAAGATGACAAAGATTCTATCCGAAAGTTTAGCTCTAAAGTTATCACTAACTCAGCTTGACCTAACATTTCTAACTAACTTATAAAATGTATCAATTCAAGTCACATTTTTTATTTGCATCTAAAATTCGTATTTGTATTCTGACTTCCATTTTACGTGATGTACATTTTTTTGTGAACAATTTTTTAAGATTACAATTCTGAATTTTGACCGGGAATTTTGTTTGAATTCCTCTCTTCTAAAAACAAATTTGAAATATTTTCAAAAATTCCCGTTCCATGTTAAAAAAATCCCTGTTCCAAGATAAATAATAACTGTTTTCAAAAACTGCCTGTCCTAAAGTCTAAATTATAATTCTTTACGGAAATTCCCTGTTCCACGGTGAAAATTATCACTCTTTATAGAAGTGCCCTGTTCGAAGTGAAAATTGTGAATCTTTACGGAAGATTCCTGTTCCAAAGTGAAAATTATGGTTATTAATGGAAATTACCTCTTCCAAAGTAAAAATTATAATTTTTTACGGAAACTCACTGTTCCAAAGTATAAATTGAAAAATATAGTAATACCTTTTTTCTGGAAATTTAGAAGATGGAAATCTCAAATTCTGGAAAATTTTTATTTACGGAAAACAATTTTTTTAATTCAAACATTCGGAACAAGGAATTTTCAAAACTTGACGGATCCTGACTTAAAACAGAGATTATTTTTGTAAATTCCCTTTTCATAAATCAGAATCCATTGTATGTCGAAAATTACCTGTTCTAAGGCAAAATTATAATCCTTTACGTAATTCCCTATTTCGAAGTCAAAATTATCATTCTTTACCGGAAATTTTTTAATATTTCATTTATTTATTCCCTGTATAAACTCAAAATTAGCATTCTTTTAGAAAATTCCCTATACCAAGTCATAATTAAATTAAATAAAAAATGTCTGTCAGAATTATAATTCTTTACAGGAATTTTTTATTATTACTTTTATTTATTCCCTTTCAAAACTCAGAACTGAAAATCTGTTTAAAGATTCCTTGCCTCAAAGTCAAAATTCTAATTTTTCGCGGGAATTCTCTGTCCCAATTGTCAAAATTATATTTCTTTACTGAAATTGTCTGTTCTAAACTCAAAATTATTATTCTTTATTAAAAATTCCTGTCCCAAAGCAAAAATTATAATTTTGACGGAAAATTCCTGTCTTCTAAGTCCGAATATTTGTAATTCTTTACGTGAATTTCGTAAGTATTTCTAGTATTCATTTCCTGCCCCAACTCAGAATTATAATTCATTTATGAAATTCCCTTTATCAAGTTACAATTAAATTCATTTCCAAAATTCTTTGTTCCAATTCCGAATTATGATCCTTTACGCTTTTCCCCATTTCCCGGTCAGGTAAAAACCCTGAATATGCAACATTGTCATAAAACGTATCTATCTATTAACAGAAATAAAAACATAGGTCAATTTATTTCTGTTTGTCAATACAGAAGAAGCAAACACGTTATTTTTAGGCTTGATTTGACGCTTACTGTCAATTCTACATATGGGAAAACTCTCTCAACATCAACAACTTGCAGCAAATGAAGAAATATATTGAACATGAGAAAATGCTATGGACATAAAATATATCTCGAATGTTTTTGGTAACAGAAGGCAATGTCCTGAAAGTATCGGTAGAAGCGA
The DNA here is from genome assembly GCA_932178445.1 of Andricus quercusramuli. Classification (NCBI taxonomy): domain Eukaryota; kingdom Metazoa; phylum Arthropoda; class Insecta; order Hymenoptera; family Cynipidae; genus Andricus; species Andricus quercusramuli. Next base: position 13,401 of record CAKNXH010075074.1, on the reverse strand, counting down.
GGCTGGTAGTGCAATTTACGCGTCCGGTCGCAGTCAATTTCGAGCTCCAATATTTGACTCCGCCCTTTCGTTTCGGGGGCAGCACGCCTAGAATTGTGTCGAGGCTGATATACTTCAGGCAACTCTGCCACCTTCGACCTTCTACGTCGCCTGCCAGCTTTACCACCCCCATTTCTATCCCATGCAAATCTCGAATCCAGTAAACCATTCCAGCCACGCTAGGTGCGCTCATCCTTCCCCCTACCCCTTTCACCCTTCACCCTATTCCTCTTCACCTTTCACACCACGTGTGTGTACTTGCGAGTATTTTCCTAGTATAACCGAGCCGATAGAATTGGTGCGAACTACCACCCACGACGAGGTTATACCCGGCTTTCCAGTTAGCCGAACTCTCTAGACACGAAATCGAGTTCGAGACCTCGCAAACTGACGGAGCTACGAATCGTGGATTGAAATTCGTATGGAGAAAGCAAGAATGAAGCTGGCCATGATCGACGAAAGTTCGATATAGTGATAGTGTATTGGTTTCTAATTCTAAAAGGAAAGTTGTCCTTGCTTTTGCACGGAAAATAAGTGACAGGGATCATAGTCTGTTCCTTTTTTTTACAATTTCCCCTTTTCCCCCTTAAATTTGAAAATCCTCTTAAACACCTAAAATCGATAATTTTAAACCAATTTTCCCCTTTCACCCCTTTTTTACAAAGTTTCCATTTATTGTTTAAGAATCATAAACATAAATTCAAGACATCATAGAAAACAAGAAGATTTGAAAGAGATTCGTTTTGATGATACCAATTTCTAAATATTTCCTGAACGATTTATTTGCTAATTTTTTAGATTTAAAGCTTTGTTGGCAGCGAAGAAATCGCTAACGATTCAATCGAGAAACTTTCAACTAAAATGATGAATCCTCTACCAACAAAAAACAAATTAAGAAAGTAGTTCAACTTTTAACCAAGCAGTTGAAATTTCAACCAAACGGTTGTATTTCTAACCGAAAAAGATGAATTCTATACCAAAAGAGATGAATTTAAAAAAAAGTTCAAAAAAAGGGTACATTTTCCACCAAAAAGACGAATTTTCTACCAAACAGTTGAATTTTTCAACCCGAAATTGTATTTGCTTAAAGTTGTGAACGTTCAAATGAACGAAATTTTTTACGGATGACTTTGTGAACCATAAAAGTGCTAAAATGTTCGTTCATTTATATTGAAATTAATTTATTATTAAAAAAGAATTATTATGCATACTTTATATTGCAGGTGGAACAATATGTATGTGTAAAATAGAAATGGGGTAGAATATTTCATTCATTTGAACGTTCGGAACTTCAGGTACATCGAAACAATGCATTATAAAATTAAAACTCAGTCTTTAACCAAATAGTTCAGCTTTCTACGAAAATAGATGAATTTTTTATCAAAAAGCATGGCTTTGACAAAGTTGTTGTATTCTGAACAAGATAACTAAATTTTAAATCAAATAATAAAATTGTTAAACAAAAATGATGAATTCTCAATCAAAAATAAGATAGTAGACTTTCCAACTAAAAATATTTGCATTTTGTTATTGGGTTCTAATAATTCAGTTTGCATTTAAGTGAAAAAAAAATGAGAACAGGAAATGAGGGAAATATGGGAAAAACTGCAAAAAGAATAAGAATATAATAAAAGATGTATTACGGTATATAATCGAAAATAATATGCAAAAAATATCATATGTTAGGATCATATAAAAAAGTATGATCAATTTAGAGTACATTTTTACTTATTTCGGTTTTTTACACTATATAAAATCTTTTTTTAGCTGACATTAAAAAAATTGTTGATCATGCAAGAACTCTTGACTGATGAAAATATATTAGAAATAAGGTTGAAGGTCTAAGGAAACAAAAACAGAAAAAAAATGTTCGTCAGTCAATTTTGTGTTTTTTAAATTATTTCTTTCTCGTTTACTCATAAAAATACTTTCAACAACTCACAGGTGTGATCTGAAAAGAATACACTAGAAAAAAATTGATGTGAATAAGGAATCAAAATCTATCGTCTGATACTACATTTGAAAAAATTAAAAAAATAGCATTTTGTCATTCTGTTGTTTATTTATTTTTCTATCCTTGATCTTCTTGAATTTTTTCATCATGTATTTTTATCACTAGAACGTACTGAAGTATTCGACAGATTTTTCAAAGCTAGTTAAAAAAGGTTTAAGCACAAAAATAACTAGAAATCAGATTCACGAGATACAAATGTAATATCAAAAGTTTTTAATGATAATAATCTTACTTCAATTCAATTTAATGTCCATTCCAATATTTGCTGTGAGCAAATTGTTTGACCGCTTCTTAAATCAGAACTCTCTACTTGCATTAAAATGAACAATATCTGAATCTAAATATTAATTAAAAATTCACTTTTGAAATCTCGAATTTGAATAACTGTGCATCATTTTTACAAACCAAAAAATGATCGGGAATTATTTTGCAGAGTTGATAAACCACCCTGTATGACAAAAGTTTGGAAGAAAGCACCGAGGGCGTCATATTTTCCCATACATAAACACACTTCTACGTCGGAGAGAACAGGATGAGGCACGACACAAAAGTACCCAAAACCATATGCAAATGCATAATAATTTAAAATTGGAGAAAAAGTAATCAAATCGAGTTTTTTTAGTGCTGGAACTTATCCAAGGAAGATTTTGAAGTAAATAACTACTACTGTAGAAAGAAATTTAACTACTTCAAAGAAAATGTGATGTTTTGACAACTAGAGGCTACCTCACATTTTTTTGGAACTATTGATATACAAATTCCGAGCGGATTAACAAAAAAAATTGGTTGTTCGTCTGCAATAATTTCTGAATGACAAGTTTTCTCCCATCGGATTAGCTATGTAGATTGTTTTTCCATGTTTTCATTTAAATTGTTCGGTTACAACTGTAGATTTTCTCACAGAAATAGATTTATTCGTGTATATCTTTTAAAAAAATAAAAATTATGAATACGACAAAAAGGTTTGAATTGCTTTTAATTTCTTTCCACACTAGGCATTATTTTCTTCGAAATCTTTCTTGAATAGATTCCAGTACTAAAAACCCCTAATTTTAATTACTTTTTACTCATTTTAAATATTGATGTGTTTGCACACGGTTTTGGGTAAGCTTGTGTGGTCCCTTACCTGTACTCACTTCTCGGTCCTTCTCGCCAAAAAACTCCTAGACACACTTTAATGCAAGCAAATGCATTTGCAGCTTGGAGAGCCTGCTTCGCATTTATAAAAGCTTCAAATTAAAACTTCAAAAGCTGAATTCTTTACTTCACCAGCCCTGGTCTACAACTCTGCAATCAATCTAAGCCAAGACACTCACAAATCATACTTAATTCCTGCTTATGCTCTCTCGAGACTTCAAGAGTCACAGGAGTCTAAAGTATTAAATTCCATTTCCGTAAATTCACCTACTAAATCACACTTAATCGTAAATTCGTCTAGAAGTGGAATCCAAGTAAGCTAATTTACTCCTTCGCGAGTTCCTCGCGACTCTGCGTCTTCCTGTTTCGCCACTTCAATACACTCATTATCACGTATGAAACTAAACGTATACCACTGAAAGAGATAATGCCGAGGTTGAGGTTGCCTAAGGACGGGGGAGGAGACGACGATCTGGTTAGTGGGGTTATACCTACCCCCGAGTAAGTTTCCGGTGACAAGACTCCGCAATTATACTAGCAGTTTCATAGTGAATGGGGAACGAATCGAGAGCAAGGGAGAACCGACATGGGGTCGGAAGAACGGCAAAAGGACTACCAGAATTGAGGGTTAAAGGGGGTTAGAGGGGGTTAAAGGGGGTTAGAGGGGGTTAAAGGGGGTTAGAGGGGGTTGAAGGGGGTTCTCAACAATTCCAGTGCGAAGAGCCTAACTCTTGAGAGATAATAATAGAACTTACACAACTGGAGTCCTCTGAGCATTTATCATTTTGGCACAAGAAGCAGTGCGGTTGTGACACAAATTTAATATTTAATTAAAGAAAACCCGAAACAGCTACCCTGATAATTAATAACATAAATATTTCAAATTAGAAAATTTCTGATTAGCAGCTCTAAAGTATAAGTCCACTGTTTTTTGCAAGTGTTTCTGCAAGTATCAATGCCTAAAGGTTCCTCATTTTTTTGTTTCTAAAAGTAAATCGAAAAGAATTCGATGCTCCTCAACTGAAAAAGCAACCCAACCTTTTTTTAAACAAAGATAAAAGATCGTAATTTTTTTCTCGATATTCTGGCAGTATTTTCAAAGGCAAAATAGTGTTGGATATTTTCAAAATTTCCATTTTGTGAAAAACGTTATTTCAAAAATCAAGGACGGCAAGCCTTAATCAAGATTAATCTGAAAATCAGTTTATCCACAGTTCTACGCATGCAGTGGTTCTGTACTGTTGAATCTTTTTTCATAATTACGGTTATTCATTTTTGCACTAATCGCCACTCCGTAAGATTTAATCAATAAAAACTTATAATAATTTTAATCAGTGATTTAATTGATTCATCTGCAAGAAATAACTGATTCATAATAGAATTCAGCCAATGATTGTAATAAGTAAAACATCTACTAATATTCTACAAAAGTAGAATATTACAGTTGCATTAAATTTAATTAAAAACAATATTAGAAAGTAGTTTTATTTTAGGCTAATGAAAACATAATATCTTAAAGTACGATAAAACGAATCCGTAAGAAGCTATCGCTTCAAAAGCTTCTTAAGAATTGGCACGGTTTCAAATTTAAATCGTCAATCACTTTGAAATTACAAATTAAAAACTTCAATAGCTATAGCACTTTAAATTACACAAAAATGTACGAATTTGTACGTAATTTTTAAGTAGTTTTTAGTACTAAATGCTACAGAAGTACACCTCAAATTCTGTACAGATAGACGTAGTTGAATGTGGCACTGTAGATAATCTACCCATTTATTCTCGACATGTGTGTTCAAAAAAACTACGGTTGACGTAATTGATGCAAATTTGAGTGAAAAGAAACAATGTTTCTGTTTAAAATTATTTAAAAATTTCAATTGCTAAAAACAGTTTTGCGACAGTCCTGAATAGCTTTTAAAGTCATCGGGCCGAAAAGATATATATAACTATACGAAATGTCTAGGAAAACTAATCGAAGTTTCTAATTTGGACCAGGGAACAAAGCGCATTTACGCACAAGAATTCCAAGGTTAATTTGAAATGGCCCATTGACAGATTGAGAATTTAATAGTTTAAGGAGCTTTCAGATTTAATAATCTGGACTCCAAAGCATTGAAATTAATCAGTTTAAGACCACAGACTGTTATAAATTATAACCTTGATTGGTACTTTAATGAGTAATAGTGTCTAGTCTCAAAACTCAAGGAGAATATGAAAAAGAGAAATTTCCCACTATCTTATTCATTTTGTGGATATAACTTAAAGGTATGTTTTTTCAAGTCAACGAATCACTACAAAATGAAAGTTAAACAGATTTTATTGTAAGCGTCAAATTAAAACAGTGCACTTTCGGGGTTTTAACTTCTCATTGCAGTTTCAAAATGCACTTAGTTCTTTTTTGATCTTAAAATATTTTCATAAAAACATTAATATACCAAATATTACTGTGTACAAGTATTATTTGGGTTGAATGAAACCTGAATATATAATAAATTAGTCGGCAAATAAAATGTGTGCAATGAAAATTTAACTTTATTTCCTAAGCAAAATTTCCAGTTTTCTAACCTAATATTTTTAAAGTATTAAAAATGAATAGTAATGTTTATTTAAATTATTATTCTCTACTCTATAAGTTATCAAAATCTCTATTTATTTATCGCAGGCTTCACATTCTTTCCCCTTTTTGTCATCCTTCCACTTAAATGCGAGCTGAACTATTCGCACTCAAAAAGAAAATCCAATTACTTTTGGTTGAAAGTTCATTCTTTTCAGTTAAAAAGTGTATTATTAAATTCTTGATTACGAATTTCATTATTTAGTTCAACAATTTGATCATTACAATGAAAATTCACAAAATTTGTTGAAAAATAATTGCTCTGGTTGAAAATTCAAAAAATGTGTTAAAAAGTTATTTATTTGGTCCAAAATTAATTTTCCAACTGAAAATTTACTATTCCATTTCTTGTCAAAACTAATTTTGTTTCTATCTGGGATTGATGAGGAAACATTTTTGTCGATTGAAGATCCTACATCAATGAACATAGTATCAATTATTGCCCGTGCTTGTTACTTATAACAGGAATTTCATGCCAGAGACTAAGGCACTCGCACATGGTGACAGATATAAAGCATCCCCTGGGGGTATACCTCGTACAAGAGCGTGGCGTTCAGAGCCAGAGAAGATATAAGTTTCGCGATGGAATTCATAAATAAGGAAATATTTCGCTGCCAGAGTGCCGGTAATTTACGTAGAATAACCTCCAGCTCATTTCAATGCTTTCTACTAAGTGGCAATAAAAATTCCACGGGAAACAATTCCGCCTTATTTATCGATATCAAAACCCCAAAGATAATTTTTAGCCAAAAGTGTTTGGAATCGCTGCAAACAGTAAACAATTACAGTTACAATCACATTTACAGGGTAGCCACTCTAACTTCAAAAAAAATTGCAGGCTATTTCCTGCTTTTCCCGGTCAAAAATGAGATTTTTACCGGTTGACATGTAAGCGCTTGAAATAATAATTATTCAATAGTGATTGCTTTATTATATAAAGTATCAAGAGAATTTGAAATTTTAGAAATCTAAGGGAAATAGGGAATAGGGTAATTTTTTAAGAAAATAGAATAAATTCTTGTTTGTTATGCAGGCATGATCTCCAACTTTCGTCAACGTTTTTTTACTTCTTAAAGTGAACGTTTGTACATTAGGAGGAGCGATAGCAAATTTACACGTGCTCAGTACAATAAAAAGTCCATAATACTCCTAGGAGTATGATGGGCTCAGAATCATACTCCGTACATGCGGATTTGCTGTTACCTGTGTACGATTATGGCCGCGTCAAACTGACCTAAAATGTCATACGTGATAATCTTGTAAATCATGCCTTATTCACACAAAGTATCGTGTACACCAAGGAGGTAAACGTCTTTTACCTTGGCGTGTTTGCAACACTCGACTCGCGCTAGTCTACGGCTCTTTATTGCCAACTCATGCTGGGGTAAGTTGACTGAGTTTGCTCCTAGGAAGATAAGATACTATTAAATAAGATTAACGTAAATACCATATTTCTAATATTATAAGTTAAAGCTATCGCATTTTCAACTAAATAGTGGAATTTTCAGCAACGAAAGGTACATTTTCAATATAGGTGTGTTGTCGTTTATTCAAATTTTCAAAACAAATTTACACACTCTTGGATCATTGCACTTTTCGAAGTAGGAAAAAATCTAAATTTTAACCAAAGCTGCTTGATTCAAACTTAGATTTTTTTATACCAGGAGATGAATTTTGTGTGAAATAAGATCAATTTTCTATCCAAAAAGGCAAATTTTCAAACATAAAAGATAAATTTTTAAGAAAAAGATTTGAATTTTCAATAAAGTAGTAGTAGTTAAATTTTCAAGCAAATATTAGAATTTCTGAGAAAAAAATGAATTTTTGAAAAAAAATTAAAAAGTAGACTATTTCATTAGAAAAAATTAGCCTTCAACCATAAAAAATCAATTTTCGAAAAAAAGATGACTTTTCTACCAAAAGATGAATTTCCAATCCAATTGGATGGAATTTCTATCTGAAAAGATGAATATTCAACAAAACACTTCAATTTTCAATTTAAAAAGATGACGCTTGAGCAAATAAAGTTGATTTTTCATCAAAATATTGACATTTTCTACCAAATAGTACAATTTTTAACCACAAGAGATGAATTGTGAACCCAAAATATAATAGTAGAATTTTCAAACAAAAATAATTAACGCTCAACCAAAAAAGATGAATTTTCAACAAAAAAAGAGAACTTATCTACCAAAAGATGAATTTCCAATCCAAACGGACTGACTTTCTATCCAAAAAGAAGAATTTTCAACAAGACAGTTGAATTTTCGACCAAAAAAGATGAATTTTCAACCAAAAAACATGACCTTTCTACCGAAAGATGAATTTTCAATCGAAAAGGATCAATTTTCTTTCCAAAAAGGCGAATTCTGAACAAAAAAGATGATTTTTCAACCGAAGAACGTGACTTTTTTACCAAAAGATGAATTTTCAATCGAGAAGTGGAAGGCGAATTTGACAACAAAATAATTAAACTTTTAAACAAGTGGTAAAAAAAGGGGATGAATGCCAGTCCAAAAGAACGGATTTTCTATCCAAAATTACGAACTTTCAGCAAAACAGTTGGATTTGCGACAGAATATATATATGAATAGCTTAATTTTGAACAAACTAATTCAACTTTCAAGCAAATAACAGAATTTTTAATCAAGAAAGATGAATTCTGAACCCAAAATATGATAGTAGACTTTTCAAATCAATTCAGTTCTTAATTGAGCGGAAAAATGAGAAAGTGGAGAATTTTCTTGAAAACGTGGGAAACAAGAGGGATTTAAAGAAGGGTGGAAAGAGGGGAATAGGGGAACAGGGGAAGGATTTTGAAGTATGTTCCTTAATAAACCGCAGTGAACATTCTGCGCAAGGAAGCAACTGATGTTATTTCAGAATATAAATTGTGATTTTGGGTTTTCGTTTGGAATTTATTGAGATTGAAACATCATTTTATATTTGAAGAGAAAATATACAAAAAGTGAGATTATGAGACTCTCCAACTTTCAGATCAATTTTTCTTGAAAAGTGGGATTTTAATTTATTCACGAAACATTTAGAGTGTCCTTAAACTAGAACTTCATTTTGCCAATTCTTAGTAATTAGTTTTTTTGGACGAAGCATTAACTTTAAAATCTTAAATATATAAATTGATCTTCGACATTATAACCGAGACAGTTGGTCACACTGAGCAAAATTCCAAACACTTTTTTTCACCGAGACGATATTTATTGCAAAAGGAAAAACAGATCGGAAAAATTCCCGGTTTTCAAAGAGATTCTCGGTTATTTCCCGGCTGTATCCAGGTGTTCAAAATTCCAGACTAATTCCCCGTTTTCCCAGTTAATGGCTACAGTGTCGCCAACTGTCTGTGGCGTTTTTAACTAACTTTTTGCTAGACACTATCCACATATAATCAGATTTTTATTCCAACTTTCTACTGTACAACACACGATTTTTCAGGATAGACATTCAGAAAAGTGATACATAAAATTTAAATTATTCCTAGAAAGTAGAGGAGCAGGAAAACATGATTTACGTTATTGCTCGCATAATTTTACAGATTCTCAATATATAACACAAATAGATTTAGAGAACCGGGCGTAAATTTAACTAGATTTGACGGTCATCATTATTAATTATTCCGCGATATTGGAATCGGTCTTTATCGTATTGTTAACAATAGCTACATTAATTTTAGCATTTCGCGAACACATGCGTATCAGTGCACTGATTGTCTCTACATTGTCTATACATATTACTTCATACAAATCTATCCTAATTCAAGAGTTAGTATGCAAATCTAGGTCATCCAAGCTCGCAAATTCCAATAAAATAGTGCCACTAACGTGAAATTATTTTCTGTTGAAATATGCGGGTGTCATTAATACAATGAAATGTAAGAGTCATTATTATAAGCGGTCATTATGTCCAGAAGTTTGTATGTTTTCCAACGAGCGAGTAGTGGATAGTAGTTGGTAGTTAGGGGTATTCAAAGCAGAGGTATACAAAGGATCTTTGTAACATTATCACCATCGGGAGTTCTCCCACTCGGGTTAACAAGAGCGTAAACTCTATTACAAACTTTAGGAAACTGATGAGAAGTTGTCACAAGATTAGCAAGTTCGTAGAAAACTACTTTTTATTTATTAAAACTAGAAAAAATAGCGCGTTTATTACACGTTTCTGATTTCGCTTGCCAAATTATAAAATTAAAATATACACGGAAAAAATAGTTGTTTGAGATTCAAGTATCTGTCCATGAATCTTGTACAGAGTTTTATGTGACTAGTCTTATAAAATCCCAGTGACTTTCCTCAAATAGTTTTCGCTTTTCTCCTGTCCAAAGACTATTTAATGAATCTCACTGGACATGTATAAGAATGTGTCTTAAATTTGATAAGACTAATCACATAAAACTCTGTATCCAAGACTCATAGACAGTCACACTAATGTCAAACAACTATTTATTACTGTGTTTGCCTAAATTTAATGTACTATAAAATATCATTATTGATCATGAATTTAATTTTACTTTTAATTAGAATTTTTGGGTGTTCTTTCGTGAAGCACATAGCTCCGATTGATTAGAAACTTCGTAACCAACGTATTTTGACGCGCTGATCACGAATATGGTAGCGAAAATTTTGATATTCCAATTCAAACTCAAGAATTTCCATTCAATGGCAACAACTTCAAGGGGAAACGGAATTTGGTATGATTTCAAACTGACGCGTATAATAATAATTTATCGAACTGGGTCGTAGAAAATAAAACACGAGACAAAAGCATGCGATAAGTGTGCGGCAGCATGGGAGCTAAAATGTAGACAAAATTAATTAATTAATTGAAAGATATTAGACACTCAGGTCCTGTTTCTGTGCTTTTAGATGAAGCGCCGGCTTCATGCGTGTCTTGACGTCCTTAACGCTCGGATCGTCAGTGCCGACATCAGTGTTGAAATGAAAAAACGTATCCGATTCTATGCCGACCAGCCCCGAGGCCGGCACAGAATAAGAACCTGAGAATATATAAAAAAAAGTTCAGAGTTGAATAAAATGGAATAAAGAGACAAAAATGTTAATAAAAAAGAACACTTCTGTTTCCATTCAGATATATTTGCTAGATCCTCAAAATACGATTCTGCGGAAGTGTAGAAACCGTCCAACTCAATTTTTCAATCGCTTTTCTCAAATATCATTTGAGCAAACAAGACGTTTCGCATCGTATCTCTATTTTGTGGAATTTTATGTAGAAATACGGCTTATATGTATTCAAAGATAGAAAACGGTTCTAAGGCGGTGGAGTTAGAGTGCGATCTACGAGTATACATATAGATTTTAGAGATGGAAGGGAGGTTTTCTATCCATGAAAAATTACCAGTCTCAGGATACGTGACAGTCTTGGGTTGGGCTCAGCTAAAGCGAGTATAGTAGGAGGGAGGGAGGCACTATATGCGACCCGCGGAAAAGTTTGCAGTCGGCAATTTCGTAAAGTAACCCGACCGACTTACCCTTCTCTGTTGCCGCACCTTTTCTGCAGATTCAACAGCTCTGAGATCCATAGGCTCTTGCCAGTACATACTATACGTATAGAACTGTTCACTATACGCAACTCGAGGCTGTCCTATTGTCAAAGGCGCGGCGCGGCATGGAGCAAGATCGCACAAAAGGATGGCAATAGAAGATGACTTTACAAAGACAGCACAAGCGGAAACTGGGACACTACTGACAAGTGCAGCCCAGTGGAAGTTGCATACTGTATGTTTTTTGTATTGTTTTTTGACGACAAAACGATGACGATTTTGCATAGTTTTTTTTTTAAATGAGGCTCTAGAAGGACTGTGATTCACTGAATGGCGATACAAACTGTAAGATTTTGTATTGTAGACTAGAAAGCTTATATGCAGAAAGGAAAAGCTGATGCAAACGATTGTATTTCAGTGACTTTAAAAAGTTAAAGAATGGAACGTATGCAAATTAATTGTTACTCGTCATTAATGAAAAGTGAAACTTGACCTACTTTTTAACATCAAGAAATGAAGCAGGTCTCTTTAATCGTATAATAAAGATGGAACATTGGCATTCTTACCTGAAACAACAATAAAAATTTATTTTTATTTTATTGTAGAGTGTAGAAAACATTCTGATTAATATTTATGTATAAGAGTCTTCTAAGTGAGACTATTATGTTTTTTACATTGTATAATTACTGATATATGCACTAAAGATTGTAAATACAATAATCACCATAATAATTTTTGTACTGAGTGACAACTTTTGTTACATGCAACTTTAGTTTTTACTAGACTCATGATTTTTTTACAAAAATACTATTTTATAATAAACTTTCAATTTGATTTACCGCGTGAGTACAATAAATTATATTAATCATAATTCCGATAAATAGGTTTTATGAAATATTATTCTGGAAATATACTACTGTATTTAATTTAATAAATAAATGAATATATATTCCTTTGGATTTTCAACACTTGTTTTCAAGATGTATATAAGAATAATAATTAAGTAACAGGTCATATTTTGTATTATCGTTCAATATCAAAAACTCTACTTAACAAAGACTCAGCATAATTCGGAATACCAGTGACATGATTGTTTGTCCAAAATTCTACCAAATTTAATTTTCGAAAAATATGCCCGCCGCATAAACACATTCTCATCGCAGGATTTTTCAATTTTTTGAGAAGCACTTTCGATGGATAAAACCAGAACCGTTGATCGAAAATGGCTGGTTAACGAACCCGTCCTTTCTTTTCATGCACTAAGAACGTATGCCGAAGCTCAATTAAATCTGGTCAGTCTTCCGAAAGTTATCTTGCCTACAGGATACAGACGTACAGACAGACAGCTTCGTCAAAATTGTTTTATTTCTGACTCAGTGGGTCTGAAAATGTGAAGATTTGATGAAAATCAGCGAAGTCAAGTTTTAGATTCAACTAATAGCTTCTCATTAGAATGAGAATGTAAAAGGGTTTTCACGATTCACGATACTATATGTGGTAGGCGTCCGCATGAATAGGGCCCTTATGATCAGTATAAAATAGGATAGGCCGAAAATCAAAAATCAAAAAATCGAAAATGGCTAGTGCTGAAAAGTTGCTAGGTTTTGTTATTATAAATAAAAAACTCTAATTACTTTATGACATCAAAAATGATCCTACGGTGTTGCAATGAGGTCAGCAATTTTTCATTTTCAGAAGTAAGAAAAAATTTGCTATCTGTATGAAAATTATGGTAAAAAATAAACATTAAAAAATATAAGTGTTTTTTAAGTTAAAAATGTTTGAAAATGAACAAAAATAACATTTTTAAAGATTTGGTTTACTCTTTTTGTAAAATATGAAAAAATAGTATTTTTTCTATAATTCGTGAAAAAGTGCCAGTTTTTCCACCTGTTTTTGGTGTAAAAAGTGACCGATTTTTATTCGATGACGTGGCGCATGCGCAGTGCCAACCTTTCCGGGCAACAGTGAAAAAAGTGGACGGATGCAGTGGAAAAAGTAAATGGACGCAGTGGCAAAAGTGAGGTACGTTAAGTTGACGTAACCACATTTTCGAATCGAGTTAAAACCTATTTCATAATT
>CAKNXH010075073.1:0-10485 GCA_932178445.1 Andricus quercusramuli | reverse complement strand
CGTGGGTTACGCTAGCTTAACGTTAAGATGACGTAACCACATGGTCGAATCGAGCTAAAACCTATACCATAATTAAGAGCTCATTTAGTGCTAATTTAATGCCCAATTGCAAAATTCAATGCTCCACTAATTTAAAAAAAAACGTGGGTTACGCTAGCTTAACGTTAAGCTGACATAACCACATGGTCGAATCGAGTTAAAACCTATACCATAATTAGGAGCTCATTTAGTGCTAATTTAATGCCCAATTGCTAAATTCAATGCTCCACTAAAAAAAAACGTGGTTTACGCTAGCTTAACGTGAAGGTGACGTAACCACATGGTCGAATCGAGTTAAAACCTATACCATAATTAAGAACTCATTTAGTGCTAATTTAATGCCCAATTGCTAAATTCAATGCTCCACTATTTTTTAAAAAAACCGTGGGTTACGCTAGCTTAACGTGAAGCTGACGTAACCACATGTTCAAATTGAGTTAAAACCTATACCATAATTAAGAGCTCATTTAGTGCTAATTTAGTGCCCAATTGCAAAATTCAATGCTCCACTATTTAAAAAGAAAAACGTGGGTTACTCTAGCTTAACGTTAAGATGACGTAACAACATGGTCGAATCGAGTTAAAACCTATTTCATAATTAAGGACTCATTTAAGGCTTTCCAGAACAACCAAAATAAAATTTTAAAAATCAACCAGTTTCCCTCGAAAACGGCTCTTTATTATTTTTATATAAGTAATAACTGGACAACATAGCTTTTTATTTGGCTCACATAATGGCGTTTCCACATGTACTTGACGTTACGAACGTTCATATGAACGAAATTAAAAAAATCATTTTTGTTATACGTGCATAAGAAATGCTACTTTGCACGTCTGTTTAGCAACCGCGAAATGCTGAATTCCTCACCAAATCATTACTGCAGTGTGCTAAACTGCGTTTCTTAGATGTCCTTGATTATTTTTTCACGCAAAAAATATATTACTTCACGGCAATGCACGCTGCCGCCACCTGTTGGTATTAAACAGAATGAGTCTACACTCGGGGAATCCCAAGCTTCTATTATTTTTGATAGCTACATAACCTATTGTATAAGAGTAGAATAGTAGATGCTTTCGTGGTGCAATCGTGCATTGTGGAAAATGAGCAAAATAAACTCCAGAACTTGTTCTACTTCTTGAAAAATCAAAAATCAGGTACAAAAATGTTTACATAATCTTTGTGTTATTGATTGAATTACTTTCTGATTATTCTTTGTAGATAATTTCTTCTGTCGGGGGGCTCCGCCCCCCGAACCCCCCGTTGCCCCCCCAACCCCTCTTTCGCACTTATAACAAAAAATAGTATGAGTAACTCGTGCGGGGCCACCTATTGCCCACTCGTGCGGGTGTGCGCACTCGCTTCGCTCGTGCGCCCAACCCCGCACTCGTGGGCAATCGGTGACTTCCCGCACTCGTTGCTCAATATACTATTTTATATTTTTTTAACTTAAATCAATTAGAAGGTCAACAAATAATAGTATAATAATGGTAATAATGGTCTGCATACATAACGTGTTAAAAATGACAAGTTTGATTGTCGATATCTGAAAATATGAAAATGTCAAAAATCCTATTTTTTTATCCCACGAATTATAGACCAGATGAGAATGTTCGGCAAGACCCCTAAAACCCATGCTCATGGCATGCAGGCCTTACATATTAAAAATGACAAGTTTGATTGCCGATATTTGAAAATATCAAAACGTCAAAAATCTAATTTTTTTATTCCACGAATCATAGACCAGATGAGAATGTTCGGCAAGATCCCTAAAACCCATCCTGATGGACATACCGAACTTGCCGAACATTCTCAGCTGGTCTATATAGACCAGTAAAAATAGCTTATCAATTAAGGAAAATTCCGAAGGTCTTAAAAAAAATGGCATATTTGTTTTTTCATATACTGAGCATACAATCAAATTTTGCAAAATGTGATCTGGTCGGCAATTTGTTTAAAAAAAATTAACTTGCAAAATTTGCCCTCCATTGCTCCACGAAAATTCGAAACATTTTGCAAACTTGAGTGAGTAATTATAAACTCGGTCTCTATCCTGTATTAAATTTGCAAATCGTTCGTATTGCGGTAACATGATTAATTATAAACAAATTATTATTTTGTTAATCACTCCCCAGCGGAAATACCAAAGGTTTTGCAGAATGTTGCTTCTGCTTTTTTTCCACTGAGAAGAAACTATTGTATGATTTGCAAAACTAAATACATAACGCAAATTATCATTTTTTAAATTATCGTTACATTTTTTGGAATTCGAGTCCTAAAATTCCAGCGAAAATTGCGAAAGTTGCGTTTTTGGGTAGCAAGTGTTAGAAATGTCGAGATCTGAAAATTATCAAACTATTGTAAGCTAGCAAAAATTACAAACATTTTGAAAATCGTACTGAGTGAAAGCAACTTATTACCAACGTTATCAGGCACGGACTGGCCGTCTGGAATTTGGGAGATTTCCCGGTGGGCCGCGAGTCTAGAGGGCCGCCGAGGGCATACCCAGGGCCGAAATTAGTACAGGGCCCACCAAGGCCGCATTTAGTACAGGGCCCACCAGGGCCATCGCCCACCATGGCAGTGCGGAAACACTTGAAAATTGTCGATGCGCTTAGGTACAAAATGCCAGGGCCGCATTGATGTCCCAGTCCGTCCCTGAACGTTATATAACATTTGCAAACTATTTACAACTCGGCAAAATTATTAATTATAAACAAATTATTATTTTGTTTATCACACCTCAGCGAAAATACCGAAGATTTTGCAAAATGTTATTTCTGCTTCTTTCCATTGAAAAAAGACTATTATATGATCTCTAAAACTGTATGCATAGCGCAAATTATCGTTTTTTAAATTAATGTCGCATTTTTCACAATTCCACATTTCTGCGAGAATTGCAAATGTTGCGTTTTTGGGTAGCAAAATGTTCGCAATGTCGAAATCTGAAAAATGTTCAATTTTCAAAAAGTTGCACGACTGGCAACAATATTAAAATTGCAATTAAACAACTAAGGCACTTTGTTAAACTAGCCAAAAATACAATTTGGGATGAATACTACGATCCATTGCATTATATATATAATTTTCCAGGATTTTTGAAGGCTTCTCGTTTCTTCAAAAAAGTGTTTGAAAGTAATAAAAGAACTGCCGGTGTGAAAAAAAGAGGAAAAAAGCGAGTGACAATATGCAGTTCAAGAATTGCGTGAACATTTTTTGATAAATGAATAATTTTGTTCTGATAATTTTTATAAGACAATCAAACTTGTCATTTTTAACATTTTAGGACTGCATGCCATAAGAGTGGTTTTTAGGGGTCTTGCCGAACATTGTCATCTGGTCTAAAATTCGCGGGATAAAATCCTACCCTATAATTCGCGGGGGGAAAAATAGGATTTTTAACGTCCTTAAATTTTCAAATATCGACAATCAAACTTGCATTAGGCAGGACGGAACAGTGCATGCTGACTATATAGCTAGACTATACAGAGTGTCCCAGACTCAAGTGTCCGGACTTATATAGCCATATAAAAATTAAAAAAATAAATAGAAAATTCCTTTTCCTTTTTTAGTTATAAAACATTTAAGCTGGACCAATCAGGAGCGCCGTATAAACAGCCGTGTGTACGTGAACGAGATTTCAATGCAGTGTTATCGAAGCGAGCGCAGAGGTGGGGTTAGCGACAGGAGAACACTACGTTGGAAGCCCGTTCACGCACACACGGCTATTTATACAGCGTTCCTGATTGGTCCAGCTTGAATGTTTTATAACTAAAAAAGTAAAACTTCAACTGATTTTTGGAAAAGGAATTTTCTATTTATTTTTTTAATTTTTATATGGCTATATAAGACCGGACACTTGAGTCTGGGACACCCTGTATAGGGAAAATCTGTTTTCATTAGTTTGCCACCAACTGTTATGGTTAAAGTAGTTTGTTCAGAACGCTACCAGGGCCAGAATTTTACTTTTTTAATTTAATTAATTTAAATAAATTTAATAATTAATTTAATTAAATTTAATAATTAATTTAATTAAATTTAATAATTAATTTAATTTACTTTCGCGAAACACAGCACTATTCGTTTGGCGATAGTCTGGTCTGTGCAGCAGATAGGATTTTTTTATTTTTATTTAATCTAAATTGAGAGGCTAGGAGGGGGAGTGCTCTATAAAAGTATAAATAACAAATTCAATTTGTTCCATAAAATAAAGAGTCCTTTTTATAGTCTTAGAATACAGGAAATTCTCATATCTATTCATATAAAAATTTTACTTTATAAAATTAGATAAAACAGAAAAATTGTTTATGGTTAGCTTTTTAACAAATTGTTTGAAAAAAAATAATTAAAAAAAAAAAGGTTTTCCTTTTAGCCCTTAATTATCGTATGGTTAGTTTTACGATTTTTGCATACTTTTTTGCAAGAGCCGTTTTCAAGGGATACTGGTTGATTTTGAAAAATGTACTTCAGTTGTTCTGGAAGGCCTTACATGAGCCCTTAATTATGCCATAGGTCAGAGCTCGATTCACTATTATTTTCACGTGTGGTTTCGTCAGTTTAACGTTAAGCCAGCGTAACCCACGGTTTTTAGAAAAAACAGTGGGGCCTTGAATTTGGCAATAGGGCACTAAATTAGCATTAAATGAGCTCTTAATTATGAAATAGGTTTTAACTCGATTCGACCATGTGGTTACGTCAGCTTCACGTTAAGCTAGCATAACCCACGGGTTTTTTTTTAAAATAGTGGAGCATTAAATTTGGCAATTGGGCATTAAATTAGCACTAAATGAGCTCTTAATTATGAAATAGGTTTTAATTGGATTCGAACATGTGGTTACGTCAACTTAACATACCTGCAAAAGTGAGGCACAGTGAAAAAAGTAAATAAAGTGCAAACTGCTTCGTGTTACTTCGGGTGGGTTCGTGCTGCCTCGAGTGTGCTCGTGCATCGTGCGCAGCCAACTTCATTCTATTTTCCGACTGTCGTTCCTAACCTAAATCAATTCCCTGAAAAATCTCGAGTTGTGTATCGGGAATTTTGGAGCACACAACTTTATGGACCAACTATTCAATCGTCGTAACCAGCTTATTATTTCTGCCATGGTTTCGATAATTGCCGTTGTTATTATTGCGTCAATCGACAAAAAATCGCCTTCTCTTTGCACAAAAAACAGGTAAACAAAAACTAGCACTTTTCAAACAAATTATAGAAAAAGTATCGTGTCCCACACATTGAAAAAGCGACGATTTTTCAACTTATAGCACAATATACTATTGTATAACATGCCGTTACTTTTTATACAGGAGAAACAAGCTATAATTTCCTTAGATCTCAAAATAACTTCTTCTTAGGCTTTCCGTCTCTTGAAAAAAGTCATTTTTATTCATTTTCAAAAACATGAAAAATAATAGAAACATCAAAAATACCATAATTTTAGAACCAATAGGGATATTTTTTTAAATTCTCAAAATTAAAACTTGTTGACTTCGACATCGCAGGACCATTTCTTATTTGAAAAGTTTAGATAGATTCTTATTCGTAACAACACATAGCAACTTTTCAATACCAGCCATTTTCAATTTTCTAACATTTTTATTCTCGGTCTACCGCACCCTTTAGGTTGAAAATAGTATGACCAATACATTTTTGAAGTTGGAACTACGAAAAACTACTTTTCTAGAGAAAGCTCTAAACTTTTCGATCGAGTGCTATTGGTGCAAGTGTTATACATTTTTTCCGAACGTAAATCCTGACTTAGCAAGGGCGAATATCTCCTAAACTAGAACCGGCCATAAGGGCCCTTTTCATGAATAATTTTCAAACATATTTTTCCTTCTTTTGCAACAAAAAAATTGTCGATTTTTTTCTTTGAATTCGAAAGCTTTCAAATTCAATCTTTTTACAATTGAATTTTTATAAATAAAGCATTGTCTTTGCAATGGAAACTCTTCTCTTGAGGAGTACTTCGAGAATACGTTTCAAATATAGAGTTTTAAATTTTAACAAAAAAGACTTACTACTTTGATGGGCTAAATCACAGTAGTTATTTTCCAACTTTCCTAGCTGATAATTATCTCAAGATCTTTGTTATTTTCCTTGCTTTTTATCGGGAAAGAATTTTCTTCTAAATTGAACACTTAAGAAGGTAAGCTGCACAATTTCTATCGGCTATCGGACTCCATAAAGCATTTTAAGAGAATTGAGTAATGGCACGACACCTGGAAGAAGAGGAAGGGATTGAGGTGGAGGGAATAGTAATCGATGTTAGATACCAGGTGGATCGCGAAGGAAACGGGAGAAAGATGGCGAGGGTGAGATAAGTGTAAACTGCACTCAGGGCACGATAGTGGAGCTTACTAGATGCTATACGTGTACCGAGTGTTACGAAGGTGAGTTCAAACTCGTTGAGAATTCGGTATACGTAATTACCTGAAGCGTTTGATGGCTGCCACTTTAATTTGATTAAGCTCCCCACGATGGATCATGCCAATTATTGTTGGAAGCAGTTCAGTTTCGAGAGAGTACGTTCACTCGAGTTTTCGGTTGGACGTACCTCAACCATGGCAAACTACTCTACGCGCTTAGACTACCAAGTAAACTTGACTCATCCATTCATGTAACGATCATTACATTTTCTCAAAAATTCTATGGGATTTTGATGAAATCATGTGATAATGGGTTCCGCAAGAGACCATAGTTAAATTTTAATTTCTCTCTGCGTAACAATACTCTTTTTCGACTTGCTGAGTCTACAATATGTACCTGTTTGGTCCACTAGTGCCATCAATCAAACGCAGTTTTAGACCTAGATGCATGCTACCAAGTTTACTACTAAGTGAACCATTAGGATGAACGTCTTGGTAAAATTTATCGTGAAAGTTTCTTCACTTGAAATCCGAACAAAAGCGTTTTGTAGACGCTTTTATAGGTAAGAATCTGGCAAAACTTTATCGCTGATAAATAAAGTTCCTATATGCCTTGGACGCAGACGTACTCCTGCATTCAGACGTTGTTGTATTACGTGATTCTTCTCTGTCTCCTTACATGTTTCGTCTTACTTTGCGTTTCTGCTACTTTTCTATTTAAATGTAAAATACCATGATATGTTTCTTTGAACAATTCTATTCGCGCGTAGGATGTAATTCTTTCTTCAGAATTCCATACAACTTTCTAAACCTAAATGTTTAGGGTTTCATGGGCTGCGCCGGTAACTATGAGGTGGAATGGTGACTTGGCCTTTGACCCCTGATGTAGAAACTATAACCTTTAACCATCTGGCCTTTTCCCATGATCTCTGGCATTGGAATATAAACTTAGCTTTCTAACCTAGCCTACTTCTCAGACTGATTTTTTGTTGGTGTAATTTGAAATAAATACCAATTTACATTACTTAAGCTAGCATAGCTTTCATATGAACCAACAATATCCTCGTGGTATGAAAAGGTGAAGAGGATTCTTGATGGTAAAGTTTCAAGGTTTTTCTCTTTTACGGACCGAAAAGCGTACGAATAGAGGCTCTTTGCTAATTCCGGCACATTATAAGGGTTTCCTTGTACGCGCGGTTGAATTTTGCGGGCTGTATGTCGCGTGCGACTGAGTTTCAGCAAGGATTATCCATTAATTCTCAACGTGGCGTGATGTCGGCGGTGTTAAAGCGGTTGGCTATAGGATTCAGATCTGGTCCTTCTCGCTTCTCTCTCATTCTCTCAGTCTCTCAATCTCTCCCTCTCTCTGTGCCGTTTTGTGATTCATTCCGCTGTAGCCAGCACACTATCTACCGTTTTTATTGCTTTTCGTTTTGTTAGGTTATTGTTCACAACTGTGGGAAAGGAAGTTACGTGCTTTTATATCTGATGGCGTTGTATGCTGTAAAAAAACTTAGTTCCCCTTTGCTGGTTGAGTGCGTCGAGGTAAACAGAAATGAAGAGTAGAGAAAATGAGTACTTTTATGATCGTTAATTCTGAACTATTTTTAAAAAATTTATATCCTCAAACTAAGATTTTTTAAGGCCATTCCATTATAGAAAGAAAATTTGTAAATGTTAATGTCGAAACAAATGGTAAACATGTATCAAAGGGGTTGAATAAGTAACATTCTCACTTAACTTCCAGTTTAAGTTAATTGACAAATTCACCTCTTTTCAGCTGTTTGTCACAAAAATGAATAAATATTGCATAGGCCCATTCAAAAGAAAAAAATCGACGCAGGCCTGTTATGAAAATGTTAATTTTAAAACGTTCGACTGATATTCTGTGAAATAAAAAAATCACAAAAAATAAGATACCTAATTGTTTACTTTGATGAATTTTCCGAATCTTGGAATAAATGGTCTGGCACTTTTTGCAAAACCTTCTTTCTAGTCCATCAGTAAAATATCAGTTAAAGTAGTCCAAAAACGTTTCTATTTATGCCATCAAATACAAAATAATTAAGAATTTTTGTTCAATAACTGATTTTCTAACGTTTCAGTTTTTCCACGGAATTATAATCACTTCATACTCACTTTTATAAGTTTTCTTCGAGGTTGTTTTAATACAAACATTTGTATTTATCTGGAAAACATGCTTCCTAGAGAGCTTGTTCCTCTTCAGGTTTCAAAATTTCATGCTTCCAATTAATTCTTTTCCTAGCCTTTATCAATCTACCTGTTGCTGTCTTGCATCATCTTTAGACCTTCAAGCATGTTTGCAATTGTATGGATGTCTCTCTCATCCTGCTTACGATTAAATAAAGAGAGGAATTTTTTGATTAAATGTATTATCTATAAGGAGACAATAAATCAAATTTATAGATGAAACAGAATGTCATACTGATGCCCATAGCAAACTACAACTGCACACCTGCATCTATTACGCAATGAATAAATAAATGAAGGAACTTTTTTATTAAATTTATTATCTATAAGGAAGCAATTAATCATTTTTATTTTATATCAACTATATGACGTAGTAAAAAATGCAAGGATAAATTAAAATATAACGTTGAAAGTGTTTGCGCGAAATGCCCAATTTAGATATGAAATAAACTCACAGTTGTTTACGTAAATTCGACTCTAAGAAAATTGTGCAACATACTTTTTTGACATCATCGGAACTCATCGAGAACATTCTAGCAACATAGCACGGACACGAACCACTTGAGACGTGGAATGGTCTCGATGTTGGTAACATGTCGCATCTCCCTGCTCATCCACTCACAGGGTGCTATCTTCGATTTTGCCAATGATGAAGGAAAGGCAAATTGCATGGAGATAGCACCTTCAGACATGAGAATAACGATCAATATGAAGTTGGTTTCCTCTTCAATTGTATTGTATGGAAAATAAATTGTCATCTTTTTTTATTTGCATGATTGTAATCTGGCAATGTGGCACTAGATGGCAACTCGTGGTTCTACACATTTTTCGTATACATATTTTATTTGCTAAATTTTAATTATTTAGACAATGTACTTTACAATAAGATTAAATTTATGCAAAGAAATTGCCTCAAACGAACTTTAGGTGTCATTTACTTATTTTAACCAAAAAAGTGGAGAGTTTTGGAATATAATCAGTCATATCCTTTTTATATTTAGTCAGTCTTAATACAACATGCAAGCTAAAATAGCCCCAAACTTTCAAGGCATTTACGCAAACCAGGAAAGTAACAACTCGACCGTAAGACTGTTGCTTAAAGTTTGCAATGGAAAACACATCTACAGTGCTCTCGGATTAACAGTAGAAAACGAAAGAGCGATACTGCACTATAGAATGAGTCTATGTTGGAACATGGCCAAAAAGTCCTCCGATATCATTTCGTCCCAGTTTCGCAAGTAGGTGTCGGCTTATACCCTATCGCCGTAAGGGTCTTCGGAAAACTTTTCGCATAAAACCCACCCCACCGGTGGATCAACGTCGGTCGGTGCCCCTGGATCGCGATTCAATCCCATCGAAAGGTAATGTCCGCCCTTGGATATAACTTTCGATGAAATTCCTCAGGAACCGTATCAAAATTGCAAGTTCGATCGCGGCGTCGATGGCAGGACCTGAAGTCATCCGCAAAATTCGGCACAGTCTCATGAAAATTGCAGAAGCTATAGACAGAAGCTTTCTCCTTCATCCACAGAATATCGTTCTCAAGGTTTCTTCTCATTCCTTCAAAACTTCATTTTATCCCGAAAGCTCCTCAAATGTGGCGCACTTTACTAACAAGTTCGAGCGACCAAGTGGATCTTCATCGAGTGGCCCAGCTGTTTCTCGCAGATGGTACAAAAAGCTTCCCGACTTCCAACACACTCCTGCGATTTCCACGGGGAGCTGTCTGCTTTGTCGTTGGCAAATTACCCACCTTCGAGACCGAGAAACTCCCTGGAGGAATCTGGGCCAGCAGACAAGTGTCGAAAACTTGTTTGCACCGATGATCGCAACCCTTTGCGTCTACTTTGTTGCGAATTTCTTTACTCGTT
>CAKNXH010075072.1:0-16568 GCA_932178445.1 Andricus quercusramuli | reverse complement strand
TTTAGGACAACTAATAAAGTAGTAGGGCCAACTACTTTAGTTTCTATAATATATTTCGCTGCAAACCGTTGTGCTCACTTCATTTGCAACTAAGAATGGCAGTAGTTAAACTTACTACTTTTATTGTTATATCAACAACTCCCAATGGTAGAGATAACCATTTTCAATTAGTTGCACTCGCTAATTCAAGTATTAAGTCTTACTATTAAATTAGTAGTTCTGAGTACTTGAAGTAGTAACATCCTAACTATTAAAATCAATGTAGTTGCTATACTCCTGGAAGGAAATATACCTTATTCATCAAAACTCAAAGTAATCTTCTGATCTCCAAATTACCAGCAGATACAAAACTTCCAGTATATGTAAATAATTAATAAATGTGATGCTGTGCTCAAATTCTCCAAAACTACCAAAATACTAAACATAGCGACGATCGTGAACATGATGCAATATTTCTGCGTGAATATTGGCAACATTACTCAGGCTACAGTTCTGCCAATGTCACCAAGAAAAAAACTTTCTAATCTTTACTACTTTTATTTGTTGGAAAATACATTGGTGGTAAATGTGCTTTTTTTTGTTAGACTTAGTTACTATCGTTACTGAAATGAACTATATATAATTGTAAGAGCGACTTGTTGCCGCACAGGACTGGTTAATTAGTTTTATCATCGAACGAGTTATCGCAGTTAATACCAGATCTTCTGATAAAAAGGTTTTTGTTCCAACCAAACAATTTTTTCAGATTGATAATAATTCCGAATTCAACATTTTTTATTATTTGAAGTTTCCACAAGCCCACTTCCTTTGACTTTACAATATGCTTTCACTGATATTGACATTCTGCCTAAAATTTTTGTCGGATTTTAATTGCTATATCGACAAGAAAGACAATTTGTGGACTTTGTAATGTGGAATATTCAATTTGCGAATCAAGAGATCTATATCCTGGAGGAAGCGAAATTATAACAGCCATTGTGGCAAGGCAGAATATACAGTTACACGTAGATCTATGTGCAATTTGCGGCTGAACCAATCATGATTCACCACACTGCTTAGGCACTTAACACGTGTCTCCAAGTGGAATTGGGCGCAGAGATAATCGAGTTGTCGATGAGACTCGTTTCCTCTCATCGTACCCAAAGTGATTTCAATTAATATCTGCTCTCAGTTTCTCCTTTCTATGGCCCTTTCTTGATCATTCAAACGAGCAAGATAATTTCATAACTCATAACCATTAACGTGATTAGTCGAAGATCATGCAATTCACTCAACGTAAATCGGTATTATGCTTATAAAGATTATATCACCGAACAAGTTACCAAAATATTTAATTCCCTTAGTGGAACATTGAATTCCAAAATATCACACAAACAGTTTTATCTCTCTAAAACTTCAAGATCTTCCTCAATTCTATTCCTCAATACTTTGAAAATTTGAAAAGGAAAGACCTTAAATTAGAAGCCAAAAATGTTATTCCTGACAAAAGTAAAAGATGACAAAGATTCTATCCGAAAGTTTAGCTCTAAAGTTATCACTAACTCAGCTTGACCTAACATTTCTAACTAACTTATAAAATGTATCAATTCAAGTCACATTTTTTATTTGCATCTAAAATTCGTATTTGTATTCTGACTTCCATTTTACGTGATGTACATTTTTTTGTGAACAATTTTTTAAGATTACAATTCTGAATTTTGACCGGGAATTTTGTTTGAATTCCTCTCTTCTAAAAACAAATTTGAAATATTTTCAAAAATTCCCGTTCCATGTTAAAAAAATCCCTGTTCCAAGATAAATAATAACTGTTTTCAAAAACTGCCTGTCCTAAAGTCTAAATTATAATTCTTTACGGAAATTCCCTGTTCCACGGTGAAAATTATCACTCTTTATAGAAGTGCCCTGTTCGAAGTGAAAATTGTGAATCTTTACGGAAGATTCCTGTTCCAAAGTGAAAATTATGGTTATTAATGGAAATTACCTCTTCCAAAGTAAAAATTATAATTTTTTACGGAAACTCACTGTTCCAAAGTATAAATTGAAAAATATAGTAATACCTTTTTTCTGGAAATTTAGAAGATGGAAATCTCAAATTCTGGAAAATTTTTATTTACGGAAAACAATTTTTTTAATTCAAACATTCGGAACAAGGAATTTTCAAAACTTGACGGATCCTGACTTAAAACAGAGATTATTTTTGTAAATTCCCTTTTCATAAATCAGAATCCATTGTATGTCGAAAATTACCTGTTCTAAGGCAAAATTATAATCCTTTACGTAATTCCCTATTTCGAAGTCAAAATTATCATTCTTTACCGGAAATTTTTTAATATTTCATTTATTTATTCCCTGTATAAACTCAAAATTAGCATTCTTTTAGAAAATTCCCTATACCAAGTCATAATTAAATTAAATAAAAAATGTCTGTCAGAATTATAATTCTTTACAGGAATTTTTTATTATTACTTTTATTTATTCCCTTTCAAAACTCAGAACTGAAAATCTGTTTAAAGATTCCTTGCCTCAAAGTCAAAATTCTAATTTTTCGCGGGAATTCTCTGTCCCAATTGTCAAAATTATATTTCTTTACTGAAATTGTCTGTTCTAAACTCAAAATTATTATTCTTTATTAAAAATTCCTGTCCCAAAGCAAAAATTATAATTTTGACGGAAAATTCCTGTCTTCTAAGTCCGAATATTTGTAATTCTTTACGTGAATTTCGTAAGTATTTCTAGTATTCATTTCCTGCCCCAACTCAGAATTATAATTCATTTATGAAATTCCCTTTATCAAGTTACAATTAAATTCATTTCCAAAATTCTTTGTTCCAATTCCGAATTATGATCCTTTACGCTTTTCCCCATTTCCCGGTCAGGTAAAAACCCTGAATATGCAACATTGTCATAAAACGTATCTATCTATTAACAGAAATAAAAACATAGGTCAATTTATTTCTGTTTGTCAATACAGAAGAAGCAAATACGTTATTTTTAGGCTTGATTTGACGCTTACTGTCAATTCTACATATGGGAAAACTCTCTCAACATCAACAACTTGCAGCAAATGAAGAAATATATTGAACATGAGAAAATGCTATGGACATAAAATATATCTCGAATGTTTTTGGTAACAGAAGGCAATGTCCTGAAAGTATCGGTAGAAGCGAGGCTGGTAGTGCAATTTACGCGTCCGGTCGCAGTCAATTTCGAGCTCCAATATTTGACTCCGCCCTTTCGTTTCGGGGGCAGCACGCCTAGAATTGTGTCGAGGCTGATATACTTCAGGCAACTCTGCCACCTTCGACCTTCTACGTCGCCTGCCAGCTTTACCACCCCCATTTCTATCCCATGCAAATCTCGAATCCAGTAAACCATTCCAGCCACGCTAGGTGCGCTCATCCTTCCCCCTACCCCTTTCACCCTTCACCCTATTCCTCTTCACCTTTCACACCACGTGTGTGTACTTGCGAGTATTTTCCTAGTATAACCGAGCCGATAGAATTGGTGCGAACTACCACCCACGACGAGGTTATACCCGGCTTTCCAGTTAGCCGAACTCTCTAGACACGAAATCGAGTTCGAGACCTCGCAAACTGACGGAGCTACGAATCGTGGATTGAAATTCGTATGGAGAAAGCAAGAATGAAGCTGGCCATGATCGACGAAAGTTCGATATAGTGATAGTGTATTGGTTTCTAATTCTAAAAGGAAAGTTGTCCTTGCTTTTGCACGGAAAATAAGTGACAGGGATCATAGTCTGTTCCTTTTTTTTACAATTTCCCCTTTTCCCCCTTAAATTTGAAAATCCTCTTAAACACCTAAAATCGATAATTTTAAACCAATTTTCCCCTTTCACCCCTTTTTTACAAAGTTTCCATTTATTGTTTAAGAATCATAAACATAAATTCAAGACATCATAGAAAACAAGAAGATTTGAAAGAGATTCGTTTTGATGATACCAATTTCTAAATATTTCCTGAACGATTTATTTGCTAATTTTTTAGATTTAAAGCTTTGTTGGCAGCGAAGAAATCGCTAACGATTCAATCGAGAAACTTTCAACTAAAATGATGAATCCTCTACCAACAAAAAACAAATTAAGAAAGTAGTTCAACTTTTAACCAAGCAGTTGAAATTTCAACCAAACGGTTGTATTTCTAACCGAAAAAGATGAATTCTATACCAAAAGAGATGAATTTAAAAAAAAGTTCAAAAAAAGGGTACATTTTCCACCAAAAAGACGAATTTTCTACCAAACAGTTGAATTTTTCAACCCGAAATTGTATTTGCTTAAAGTTGTGAACGTTCAAATGAACGAAATTTTTTACGGATGACTTTGTGAACCATAAAAGTGCTAAAATGTTCGTTCATTTATATTGAAATTAATTTATTATTAAAAAAGAATTATTATGCATACTTTATATTGCAGGTGGAACAATATGTATGTGTAAAATAGAAATGGGGTAGAATATTTCATTCATTTGAACGTTCGGAACTTCAGGTACATCGAAACAATGCATTATAAAATTAAAACTCAGTCTTTAACCAAATAGTTCAGCTTTCTACGAAAATAGATGAATTTTTTATCAAAAAGCATGGCTTTGACAAAGTTGTTGTATTCTGAACAAGATAACTAAATTTTAAATCAAATAATAAAATTGTTAAACAAAAATGATGAATTCTCAATCAAAAATAAGATAGTAGACTTTCCAACTAAAAATATTTGCATTTTGTTATTGGGTTCTAATAATTCAGTTTGCATTTAAGTGAAAAAAAAATGAGAACAGGAAATGAGGGAAATATGGGAAAAACTGCAAAAAGAATAAGAATATAATAAAAGATGTATTACGGTATATAATCGAAAATAATATGCAAAAAATATCATATGTTAGGATCATATAAAAAAGTATGATCAATTTAGAGTACATTTTTACTTATTTCGGTTTTTTACACTATATAAAATCTTTTTTTAGCTGACATTAAAAAAATTGTTGATCATGCAAGAACTCTTGACTGATGAAAATATATTAGAAATAAGGTTGAAGGTCTAAGGAAACAAAAACAGAAAAAAAATGTTCGTCAGTCAATTTTGTGTTTTTTAAATTATTTCTTTCTCGTTTACTCATAAAAATACTTTCAACAACTCACAGGTGTGATCTGAAAAGAATACACTAGAAAAAAATTGATGTGAATAAGGAATCAAAATCTATCGTCTGATACTACATTTGAAAAAATTAAAAAAATAGCATTTTGTCATTCTGTTGTTTATTTATTTTTCTATCCTTGATCTTCTTGAATTTGTTCATCATGTATTTTTATCACTAGAACGTACTGAAGTATTCGACAGATTTTTCAAAGCTAGTTAAAAAAGGTTTAAGCACAAAAATAACTAGAAATCAGATTCACGAGATACAAATGTAATATCAAAAGTTTTTAATGATAATAATCTTACTTCAATTCAATTTAATGTCCATTCCAATATTTGCTGTGAGCAAATTGTTTGACCGCTTCTTAAATCAGAACTCTCTACTTGCATTAAAATGAACAATATCTGAATCTAAATATTAATTAAAAATTCACTTTTGAAATCTCGAATTTGAATAACTGTGCATCATTTTTACAAACCAAAAAATGATCGGGAATTATTTTGCAGAGTTGATAAACCACCCTGTATGACAAAAGTTTGGAAGAAAGCACCGAGGGCGTCATATTTTCCCATACATAAACACACTTCTACGTCGGAGAGAACAGGATGAGGCACGACACAAAAGTACCCAAAACCATATGCAAATGCATAATAATTTAAAATTGGAGAAAAAGTAATCAAATCGAGTTTTTTTAGTGCTGGAACTTATCCAAGGAAGATTTTGAAGTAAATAACTACTACTGTAGAAAGAAATTTAACTACTTCAAAGAAAATGTGATGTTTTGACAACTAGAGGCTACCTCACATTTTTTTGGAACTATTGATATACAAATTCCGAGCGGATTAACAAAAAAAATTGGTTGTTCGTCTGCAATAATTTCTGAATGACAAGTTTTCTCCCATCGGATTAGCTATGTAGATTGTTTTTCCATGTTTTCATTTAAATTGTTCGGTTACAACTGTAGATTTTCTCACAGAAATAGATTTATTCGTGTATATCTTTTAAAAAAATAAAAATTAT
Source organism: Andricus quercusramuli (assembly GCA_932178445.1). NCBI lineage: Eukaryota > Metazoa > Arthropoda > Insecta > Hymenoptera > Cynipidae > Andricus > Andricus quercusramuli. Next base: position 10,401 of record CAKNXH010075072.1, on the reverse strand, counting down.
GAATACGACAAAAAGGTTTGAATTGCTTTTAATTTCTTTCCACACTAGGCATTATTTTCTTCGAAATCTTTCTTGAATAGATTCCAGTACTAAAAACCCCTAATTTTAATTACTTTTTACTCATTTTAAATATTGATGTGTTTGCACACGGTTTTGGGTAAGCTTGTGTGGTCCCTTACCTGTACTCACTTCTCGGTCCTTCTCGCCAAAAAACTCCTAGACACACTTTAATGCAAGCAAATGCATTTGCAGCTTGGAGAGCCTGCTTCGCATTTATAAAAGCTTCAAATTAAAACTTCAAAAGCTGAATTCTTTACTTCACCAGCCCTGGTCTACAACTCTGCAATCAATCTAAGCCAAGACACTCACAAATCATACTTAATTCCTGCTTATGCTCTCTCGAGACTTCAAGAGTCACAGGAGTCTAAAGTATTAAATTCCATTTCCGTAAATTCACCTACTAAATCACACTTAATCGTAAATTCGTCTAGAAGTGGAATCCAAGTAAGCTAATTTACTCCTTCGCGAGTTCCTCGCGACTCTGCGTCTTCCTGTTTCGCCACTTCAATACACTCATTATCACGTATGAAACTAAACGTATACCACTGAAAGAGATAATGCCGAGGTTGAGGTTGCCTAAGGACGGGGGAGGAGACGACGATCTGGTTAGTGGGGTTATACCTACCCCCGAGTAAGTTTCCGGTGACAAGACTCCGCAATTATACTAGCAGTTTCATAGTGAATGGGGAACGAATCGAGAGCAAGGGAGAACCGACATGGGGTCGGAAGAACGGCAAAAGGACTACCAGAATTGAGGGTTAAAGGGGGTTAGAGGGGGTTAAAGGGGGTTAGAGGGGGTTAAAGGGGGTTAGAGGGGGTTGAAGGGGGTTCTCAACAATTCCAGTGCGAAGAGCCTAACTCTTGAGAGATAATAATAGAACTTACACAACTGGAGTCCTCTGAGCATTTATCATTTTGGCACAAGAAGCAGTGCGGTTGTGACACAAATTTAATATTTAATTAAAGAAAACCCGAAACAGCTACCCTGATAATTAATAACATAAATATTTCAAATTAGAAAATTTCTGATTAGCAGCTCTAAAGTATAAGTCCACTGTTTTTTGCAAGTGTTTCTGCAAGTATCAATGCCTAAAGGTTCCTCATTTTTTTGTTTCTAAAAGTAAATCGAAAAGAATTCGATGCTCCTCAACTGAAAAAGCAACCCAACCTTTTTTTAAACAAAGATAAAAGATCGTAATTTTTTTCTCGATATTCTGGCAGTATTTTCAAAGGCAAAATAGTGTTGGATATTTTCAAAATTTCCATTTTGTGAAAAACGTTATTTCAAAAATCAAGGACGGCAAGCCTTAATCAAGATTAATCTGAAAATCAGTTTATCCACAGTTCTACGCATGCAGTGGTTCTGTACTGTTGAATCTTTTTTCATAATTACGGTTATTCATTTTTGCACTAATCGCCACTCCGTAAGATTTAATCAATAAAAACTTATAATAATTTTAATCAGTGATTTAATTGATTCATCTGCAAGAAATAACTGATTCATAATAGAATTCAGCCAATGATTGTAATAAGTAAAACATCTACTAATATTCTACAAAAGTAGAATATTACAGTTGCATTAAATTTAATTAAAAACAATATTAGAAAGTAGTTTTATTTTAGGCTAATGAAAACATAATATCTTAAAGTACGATAAAACGAATCCGTAAGAAGCTATCGCTTCAAAAGCTTCTTAAGAATTGGCACGGTTTCAAATTTAAATCGTCAATCACTTTGAAATTACAAATTAAAAACTTCAATAGCTATAGCACTTTAAATTACACAAAAATGTACGAATTTGTACGTAATTTTTAAGTAGTTTTTAGTACTAAATGCTACAGAAGTACACCTCAAATTCTGTACAGATAGACGTAGTTGAATGTGGCACTGTAGATAATCTACCCATTTATTCTCGACATGTGTGTTCAAAAAAACTACGGTTGACGTAATTGATGCAAATTTGAGTGAAAAGAAACAATGTTTCTGTTTAAAATTATTTAAAAATTTCAATTGCTAAAAACAGTTTTGCGACAGTCCTGAATAGCTTTTAAAGTCATCGGGCCGAAAAGATATATATAACTATACGAAATGTCTAGGAAAACTAATCGAAGTTTCTAATTTGGACCAGGGAACAAAGCGCATTTACGCACAAGAATTCCAAGGTTAATTTGAAATGGCCCATTGACAGATTGAGAATTTAATAGTTTAAGGAGCTTTCAGATTTAATAATCTGGACTCCAAAGCATTGAAATTAATCAGTTTAAGACCACAGACTGTTATAAATTATAACCTTGATTGGTACTTTAATGAGTAATAGTGTCTAGTCTCAAAACTCAAGGAGAATATGAAAAAGAGAAATTTCCCACTATCTTATTCATTTTGTGGATATAACTTAAAGGTATGTTTTTTCAAGTCAACGAATCACTACAAAATGAAAGTTAAACAGATTTTATTGTAAGCGTCAAATTAAAACAGTGCACTTTCGGGGTTTTAACTTCTCATTGCAGTTTCAAAATGCACTTAGTTCTTTTTTGATCTTAAAATATTTTCATAAAAACATTAATATACCAAATATTACTGTGTACAAGTATTATTTGGGTTGAATGAAACCTGAATATATAATAAATTAGTCGGCAAATAAAATGTGTGCAATGAAAATTTAACTTTATTTCCTAAGCAAAATTTCCAGTTTTCTAACCTAATATTTTTAAAGTATTAAAAATGAATAGTAATGTTTATTTAAATTATTATTCTCTACTCTATAAGTTATCAAAATCTCTATTTATTTATCGCAGGCTTCACATTCTTTCCCCTTTTTGTCATCCTTCCACTTAAATGCGAGCTTAACTATTCGCACTCAAAAAGAAAATCCAATTACTTTTGGTTGAAAGTTCATTCTTTTCAGTTAAAAAGTGTATTATTAAATTCTTGATTACGAATTTCATTATTTAGTTCAACAATTTGATCATTACAATGAAAATTCACAAAATTTGTTGAAAAATAATTGCTCTGGTTGAAAATTCAAAAAATGTGTTAAAAAGTTATTTATTTGGTCCAAAATTAATTTTCCAACTGAAAATTTACTATTCCATTTCTTGTCAAAACTAATTTTGTTTCTATCTGGGATTGATGAGGAAACATTTTTGTCGATTGAAGATCCTACATCAATGAACATAGTATCAATTATTGCCCGTGCTTGTTACTTATAACAGGAATTTCATGCCAGAGACTAAGGCACTCGCACATGGTGACAGATATAAAGCATCCCCTGGGGGTATACCTCGTACAAGAGCGTGGCGTTCAGAGCCAGAGAAGATATAAGTTTCGCGATGGAATTCATAAATAAGGAAATATTTCGCTGCCAGAGTGCCGGTAATTTACGTAGAATAACCTCCAGCTCATTTCAATGCTTTCTACTAAGTGGCAATAAAAATTCCACGGGAAACAATTCCGCCTTATTTATCGATATCAAAACCCCAAAGATAATTTTTAGCCAAAAGTGTTTGGAATCGCTGCAAACAGTAAACAATTACAGTTACAATCACATTTACAGGGTAGCCACTCTAACTTCAAAAAAAATTGCAGGCTATTTCCTGCTTTTCCCGGTCAAAAATGAGATTTTTACCGGTTGACATGTAAGCGCTTGAAATAATAATTATTCAATAGTGATTGCTTTATTATATAAAGTATCAAGAGAATTTGAAATTTTAGAAATCTAAGGGAAATAGGGAATAGGGTAATTTTTTAAGAAAATAGAATAAATTCTTGTTTGTTATGCAGGCATGATCTCCAACTTTCGTCAACGTTTTTTTACTTCTTAAAGTGAACGTTTGTACATTAGGAGGAGCGATAGCAAATTTACACGTGCTCAGTACAATAAAAAGTCCATAATACTCCTAGGAGTATGATGGGCTCAGAATCATACTCCGTACATGCGGATTTGCTGTTACCTGTGTACGATTATGGCCGCGTCAAACTGACCTAAAATGTCATACGTGATAATCTTGTAAATCATGCCTTATTCACACAAAGTATCGTGTACACCAAGGAGGTAAACGTCTTTTACCTTGGCGTGTTTGCAACACTCGACTCGCGCTAGTCTACGGCTCTTTATTGCCAACTCATGCTGGGGTAAGTTGACTGAGTTTGCTCCTAGGAAGATAAGATACTATTAAATAAGATTAACGTAAATACCATATTTCTAATATTATAAGTTAAAGCTATCGCATTTTCAACTAAATAGTGGAATTTTCAGCAACGAAAGGTACATTTTCAATATAGGTGTGTTGTCGTTTATTCAAATTTTCAAAACAAATTTACACACTCTTGGATCATTGCACTTTTCGAAGTAGGAAAAAATCTAAATTTTAACCAAAGCTGCTTGATTCAAACTTAGATTTTTTTATACCAGGAGATGAATTTTGTGTGAAATAAGATCAATTTTCTATCCAAAAAGGCAAATTTTCAAACATAAAAGATAAATTTTTAAGAAAAAGATTTGAATTTTCAATAAAGTAGTAGTAGTTAAATTTTCAAGCAAATATTAGAATTTCTGAGAAAAAAATGAATTTTTGAAAAAAAATTAAAAAGTAGACTATTTCATTAGAAAAAATTAGCCTTCAACCATAAAAAATCAATTTTCGAAAAAAAGATGACTTTTCTACCAAAAGATGAATTTCCAATCCAATTGGATGGAATTTCTATCTGAAAAGATGAATATTCAACAAAACACTTCAATTTTCAATTTAAAAAGATGACGCTTGAGCAAATAAAGTTGATTTTTCATCAAAATATTGACATTTTCTACCAAATAGTACAATTTTTAACCACAAGAGATGAATTGTGAACCCAAAATATAATAGTAGAATTTTCAAACAAAAATAATTAACGCTCAACCAAAAAAGATGAATTTTCAACAAAAAAAGAGAACTTATCTACCAAAAGATGAATTTCCAATCCAAACGGACTGACTTTCTATCCAAAAAGAAGAATTTTCAACAAGACAGTTGAATTTTCGACCAAAAAAGATGAATTTTCAACCAAAAAACATGACCTTTCTACCGAAAGATGAATTTTCAATCGAAAAGGATCAATTTTCTTTCCAAAAAGGCGAATTCTGAACAAAAAAGATGATTTTTCAACCGAAGAACGTGACTTTTTTACCAAAAGATGAATTTTCAATCGAGAAGTGGAAGGCGAATTTGACAACAAAATAATTAAACTTTTAAACAAGTGGTAAAAAAAGGGGATGAATGCCAGTCCAAAAGAACGGATTTTCTATCCAAAATTACGAACTTTCAGCAAAACAGTTGGATTTGCGACAGAATATATATATGAATAGCTTAATTTTGAACAAACTAATTCAACTTTCAAGCAAATAACAGAATTTTTAATCAAGAAAGATGAATTCTGAACCCAAAATATGATAGTAGACTTTTCAAATCAATTCAGTTCTTAATTGAGCGGAAAAATGAGAAAGTGGAGAATTTTCTTGAAAACGTGGGAAACAAGAGGGATTTAAAGAAGGGTGGAAAGAGGGGAATAGGGGAACAGGGGAAGGATTTTGAAGTATGTTCCTTAATAAACCGCAGTGAACATTCTGCGCAAGGAAGCAACTGATGTTATTTCAGAATATAAATTGTGATTTTGGGTTTTCGTTTGGAATTTATTGAGATTGAAACATCATTTTATATTTGAAGAGAAAATATACAAAAAGTGAGATTATGAGACTCTCCAACTTTCAGATCAATTTTTCTTGAAAAGTGGGATTTTAATTTATTCACGAAACATTTAGAGTGTCCTTAAACTAGAACTTCATTTTGCCAATTCTTAGTAATTAGTTTTTTTGGACGAAGCATTAACTTTAAAATCTTAAATATATAAATTGATCTTCGACATTATAACCGAGACAGTTGGTCACACTGAGCAAAATTCCAAACACTTTTTTTCACCGAGACGATATTTATTGCAAAAGGAAAAACAGATCGGAAAAATTCCCGGTTTTCAAAGAGATTCTCGTTTATTTCCCGGCTGTATCCAGGTGTTCAAAATTCCAGACTAATTCCCCGTTTTCCCAGTTAATGGCTACAGTGTCGCCAACTGTCTGTGGCGTTTTTAACTAACTTTTTGCTAGACACTATCCACATATAATCAGATTTTTATTCCAACTTTCTACTGTACAACACACGATTTTTCAGGATAGACATTCAGAAAAGTGATACATAAAATTTAAATTATTCCTAGAAAGTAGAGGAGCAGGAAAACATGATTTACGTTATTGCTCGCATAATTTTACAGATTCTCAATATATAACACAAATAGATTTAGAGAACCGGGCGTAAATTTAACTAGATTTGACGGTCATCATTATTAATTATTCCGCGATATTGGAATCGGTCTTTATCGTATTGTTAACAATAGCTACATTAATTTTAGCATTTCGCGAACACATGCGTATCAGTGCACTGATTGTCTCTACATTGTCTATACATATTACTTCATACAAATCTATCCTAATTCAAGAGTTAGTATGCAAATCTAGGTCATCCAAGCTCGCAAATTCCAATAAAATAGTGCCACTAACGTGAAATTATTTTCTGTTGAAATATGCGGGTGTCATTAATACAATGAAATGTAAGAGTCATTATTATAAGCGGTCATTATGTCCAGAAGTTTGTATGTTTTCCAACGAGCGAGTAGTGGATAGTAGTTGGTAGTTAGGGGTATTCAAAGCAGAGGTATACAAAGGATCTTTGTAACATTATCACCATCGGGAGTTCTCCCACTCGGGTTAACAAGAGCGTAAACTCTATTACAAACTTTAGGAAACTGATGAGAAGTTGTCACAAGATTAGCAAGTTCGTAGAAAACTACTTTTTATTTATTAAAACTAGAAAAAATAGCGCGTTTATTACACGTTTCTGATTTCGCTTGCCAAATTATAAAATTAAAATATACACGGAAAAAATAGTTGTTTGAGATTCAAGTATCTGTCCATGAATCTTGTACAGAGTTTTATGTGACTAGTCTTATAAAATCCCAGTGACTTTCCTCAAATAGTTTTCGCTTTTCTCCTGTCCAAAGACTATTTAATGAATCTCACTGGACATGTATAAGAATGTGTCTTAAATTTGATAAGACTAATCACATAAAACTCTGTATCCAAGACTCATAGACAGTCACACTAATGTCAAACAACTATTTATTACTGTGTTTGCCTAAATTTAATGTACTATAAAATATCATTATTGATCATGAATTTAATTTTACTTTTAATTAGAATTTTTGGGTGTTCTTTCGTGAAGCACATAGCTCCGATTGATTAGAAACTTCGTAACCAACGTATTTTGACGCGCTGATCACGAATATGGTAGCGAAAATTTTGATATTCCAATTCAAACTCAAGAATTTCCATTCAATGGCAACAACTTCAAGGGGAAACGGAATTTGGTATGATTTCAAACTGACGCGTATAATAATAATTTATCGAACTGGGTCGTAGAAAATAAAACACGAGACAAAAGCATGCGATAAGTGTGCGGCAGCATGGGAGCTAAAATGTAGACAAAATTAATTAATTAATTGAAAGATATTAGACACTCAGGTCCTGTTTCTGTGCTTTTAGATGAAGCGCCGGCTTCATGCGTGTCTTGACGTCCTTAACGCTCGGATCGTCAGTGCCGACATCAGTGTTGAAATGAAAAAACGTATCCGATTCTATGCCGACCAGCCCCGAGGCCGGCACAGAATAAGAACCTGAGAATATATAAAAAAAAGTTCAGAGTTGAATAAAATGGAATAAAGAGACAAAAATGTTAATAAAAAAGAACACTTCTGTTTCCATTCAGATATATTTGCTAGATCCTCAAAATACGATTCTGCGGAAGTGTAGAAACCGTCCAACTCAATTTTTCAATCGCTTTTCTCAAATATCATTTGAGCAAACAAGACGTTTCGCATCGTATCTCTATTTTGTGGAATTTTATGTAGAAATACGGCTTATATGTATTCAAAGATAGAAAACGGTTCTAAGGCGGTGGAGTTAGAGTGCGATCTACGAGTATACATATAGATTTTAGAGATGGAAGGGAGGTTTTCTATCCATGAAAAATTACCAGTCTCAGGATACGTGACAGTCTTGGGTTGGGCTCAGCTAAAGCGAGTATAGTAGGAGGGAGGGAGGCACTATATGCGACCCGCGGAAAAGTTTGCAGTCGGCAATTTCGTAAAGTAACCCGACCGACTTACCCTTCTCTGTTGCCGCACCTTTTCTGCAGATTCAACAGCTCTGAGATCCATAGGCTCTTGCCAGTACATACTATACGTATAGAACTGTTCACTATACGCAACTCGAGGCTGTCCTATTGTCAAAGGCGCGGCGCGGCATGGAGCAAGATCGCACAAAAGGATGGCAATAGAAGATGACTTTACAAAGACAGCACAAGCGGAAACTGGGACACTACTGACAAGTGCAGCCCAGTGGAAGTTGCATACTGTATGTTTTTTGTATTGTTTTTTGACGACAAAACGATGACGATTTTGCATAGTTTTTTTTTTAAATGAGGCTCTAGAAGGACTGTGATTCACTGAATGGCGATACAAACTGTAAGATTTTGTATTGTAGACTAGAAAGCTTATATGCAGAAAGGAAAAGCTGATGCAAACGATTGTATTTCAGTGACTTTAAAAAGTTAAAGAATGGAACGTATGCAAATTAATTGTTACTCGTCATTAATGAAAAGTGAAACTTGACCTACTTTTTAACATCAAGAAATGAAGCAGGTCTCTTTAATCGTATAATAAAGATGGAACATTGGCATTCTTACCTGAAACAACAATAAAAATTTATTTTTATTTTATTGTAGAGTGTAGAAAACATTCTGATTAATATTTATGTATAAGAGTCTTCTAAGTGAGACTATTATGTTTTTTACATTGTATAATTACTGATATATGCACTAAAGATTGTAAATACAATAATCACCATAATAATTTTTGTACTGAGTGACAACTTTTGTTACATGCAACTTTAGTTTTTACTAGACTCATGATTTTTTTACAAAAATACTATTTTATAATAAACTTTCAATTTGATTTACCGCGTGAGTACAATAAATTATATTAATCATAATTCCGATAAATAGGTTTTATGAAATATTATTCTGGAAATATACTACTGTATTTAATTTAATAAATAAATGAATATATATTCCTTTGGATTTTCAACACTTGTTTTCAAGATGTATATAAGAATAATAATTAAGTAACAGGTCATATTTTGTATTATCGTTCAATATCAAAAACTCTACTTAACAAAGACTCAGCATAATTCGGAATACCAGTGACATGATTGTTTGTCCAAAATTCTACCAAATTTAATTTTCGAAAAATATGCCCGCCGCATAAACACATTCTCATCGCAGGATTTTTCAATTTTTTGAGAAGCACTTTCGATGGATAAAACCAGAACCGTTGATCGAAAATGGCTGGTTAACGAACCCGTCCTTTCTTTTCATGCACTAAGAACGTATGCCGAAGCTCAATTAAATCTGGTCAGTCTTCCGAAAGTTATCTTGCCTACAGGATACAGACGTACAGACAGACAGCTTCGTCAAAATTGTTTTATTTCTGACTCAGTGGGTCTGAAAATGTGAAGATTTGATGAAAATCAGCGAAGTCAAGTTTTAGATTCAACTAATAGCTTCTCATTAGAATGAGAATGTAAAAGGGTTTTCACGATTCACGATACTATATGTGGTAGGCGTCCGCATGAATAGGGCCCTTATGATCAGTATAAAATAGGATAGGCCGAAAATCAAAAATCAAAAAATCGAAAATGGCTAGTGCTGAAAAGTTGCTAGGTTTTGTTATTATAAATAAAAAACTCTAATTACTTTATGACATCAAAAATGATCCTACGGTGTTGCAATGAGGTCAGCAATTTTTCATTTTCAGAAGTAAGAAAAAATTTGCTATCTGTATGAAAATTATGGTAAAAAATAAACATTAAAAAATATAAGTGTTTTTTAAGTTACAAATGTTTGAAAATGAACAAAAATAACATTTTTAAAGATTTGGTTTACTCTTTTTGTAAAATATGAAAAAATAGTATTTTTTCTATAATTCGTGAAAAAGTGCCAGTTTTTCCACCTGTTTTTGGTGTAAAAAGTGACCGATTTTTATTCGATGACGTGGCGCATGCGCAGTGCCAACCTTTCCGGGCAACAGTGAAAAAAGTGGACGGATGCAGTGGAAAAAGTAAATGGACGCAGTGGCAAAAGTGAGGTACGTTAAGTTGACGTAACCACATTTTCGAATCGAGTTAAAACCTATTTCATAATT
>CAKNXH010075071.1:0-10484 GCA_932178445.1 Andricus quercusramuli | reverse complement strand
CGTGGGTTACGCTAGCTTAACGTTAAGATGACGTAACCACATGGTCGAATCGAGCTAAAACCTATACCATAATTAAGAGCTCATTTAGTGCTAATTTAATGCCCAATTGCAAAATTCAATGCTCCACTAATTTAAAAAAAAACGTGGGTTACGCTAGCTTAACGTTAAGCTGACATAACCACATGGTCGAATCGAGTTAAAACCTATACCATAATTAGGAGCTCATTTAGTGCTAATTTAATGCCCAATTGCTAAATTCAATGCTCCACTAAAAAAAAACGTGGTTTACGCTAGCTTAACGTGAAGGTGACGTAACCACATGGTCGAATCGAGTTAAAACCTATACCATAATTAAGAACTCATTTAGTGCTAATTTAATGCCCAATTGCTAAATTCAATGCTCCACTATTTTTTAAAAAAACCGTGGGTTACGCTAGCTTAACGTGAAGCTGACGTAACCACATGTTCAAATTGAGTTAAAACCTATACCATAATTAAGAGCTCATTTAGTGCTAATTTAGTGCCCAATTGCAAAATTCAATGCTCCACTATTTAAAAAGAAAAACGTGGGTTACTCTAGCTTAACGTTAAGATGACGTAACAACATGGTCGAATCGAGTTAAAACCTATTTCATAATTAAGGACTCATTTAAGGCTTTCCAGAACAACCAAAATAAAATTTTAAAAATCAACCAGTTTCCCTCGAAAACGGCTCTTTATTATTTTTATATAAGTAATAACTGGACAACATAGCTTTTTATTTGGCTCACATAATGGCGTTTCCACATGTACTTGACGTTACGAACGTTCATATGAACGAAATTAAAAAAATCATTTTTGTTATACGTGCATAAGAAATGCTACTTTGCACGTCTGTTTAGCAACCGCGAAATGCTGAATTCCTCACCAAATCATTACTGCAGTGTGCTAAACTGCGTTTCTTAGATGTCCTTGATTATTTTTTCACGCAAAAAATATATTACTTCACGGCAATGCACGCTGCCGCCACCTGTTGGTATTAAACAGAATGAGTCTACACTCGGGGAATCCCAAGCTTCTATTATTTTTGATAGCTACATAACCTATTGTATAAGAGTAGAATAGTAGATGCTTTCGTGGTGCAATCGTGCATTGTGGAAAATGAGCAAAATAAACTCCAGAACTTGTTCTACTTCTTGAAAAATCAAAAATCAGGTACAAAAATGTTTACATAATCTTTGTGTTATTGATTGAATTACTTTCTGATTATTCTTTGTAGATAATTTCTTCTGTCGGGGGGCTCCGCCCCCCGAACCCCCCGTTGCCCCCCCAACCCCTCTTTCGCACTTATAACAAAAAATAGTATGAGTAACTCGTGCGGGGCCACCTATTGCCCACTCGTGCGGGTGTGCGCACTCGCTTCGCTCGTGCGCCCAACCCCGCACTCGTGGGCAATCGGTGACTTCCCGCACTCGTTGCTCAATATACTATTTTATATTTTTTTAACTTAAATCAATTAGAAGGTCAACAAATAATAGTATAATAATGGTAATAATGGTCTGCATACATAACGTGTTAAAAATGACAAGTTTGATTGTCGATATCTGAAAATATGAAAATGTCAAAAATCCTATTTTTTTATCCCAAGAATTATAGACCAGATGAGAATGTTCGGCAAGACCCCTAAAACCCATGCTCATGGCATGCAGGCCTTACATATTAAAAATGACAAGTTTGATTGCCGATATTTGAAAATATCAAAACGTCAAAAATCTAATTTTTTTATTCCACGAATCATAGACCAGATGAGAATGTTCGGCAAGATCCCTAAAACCCATCCTGATGGACATACCGAACTTGCCGAACATTCTCAGCTGGTCTATATAGACCAGTAAAAATAGCTTATCAATTAAGGAAAATTCCGAAGGTCTTAAAAAAAATGGCATATTTGTTTTTTCATATACTGAGCATACAATCAAATTTTGCAAAATGTGATCTGGTCGGCAATTTGTTTAAAAAAAATTAACTTGCAAAATTTGCCCTCCATTGCTCCACGAAAATTCGAAACATTTTGCAAACTTGAGTGAGTAATTATAAACTCGGTCTCTATCCTGTATTAAATTTGCAAATCGTTCGTATTGCGGTAACATGATTAATTATAAACAAATTATTATTTTGTTAATCACTCCCCAGCGGAAATACCAAAGGTTTTGCAGAATGTTGCTTCTGCTTTTTTTCCACTGAGAAGAAACTATTGTATGATTTGCAAAACTAAATACATAACGCAAATTATCATTTTTTAAATTATCGTTACATTTTTTGGAATTCGAGTCCTAAAATTCCAGCGAAAATTGCGAAAGTTGCGTTTTTGGGTAGCAAGTGTTAGAAATGTCGAGATCTGAAAATTATCAAACTATTGTAAGCTAGCAAAAATTACAAACATTTTGAAAATCGTACTGAGTGAAAGCAACTTATTACCAACGTTATCAGGCACGGACTGGCCGTCTGGAATTTGGGAGATTTCCCGGTGGGCCGCGAGTCTAGAGGGCCGCCGAGGGCATACCCAGGGCCGAAATTAGTACAGGGCCCACCAAGGCCGCATTTAGTACAGGGCCCACCAGGGCCATCGCCCACCATGGCAGTGCGGAAACACTTGAAAATTGTCGATGCGCTTAGGTACAAAATGCCAGGGCCGCATTGATGTCCCAGTCCGTCCCTGAACGTTATATAACATTTGCAAACTATTTACAACTCGGCAAAATTATTAATTATAAACAAATTATTATTTTGTTTATCACACCTCAGCGAAAATACCGAAGATTTTGCAAAATGTTATTTCTGCTTCTTTCCATTGAAAAAAGACTATTATATGATCTCTAAAACTGTATGCATAGCGCAAATTATCGTTTTTTAAATTAATGTCGCATTTTTCACAATTCCACATTTCTGCGAGAATTGCAAATGTTGCGTTTTTGGGTAGCAAAATGTTCGCAATGTCGAAATCTGAAAAATGTTCAATTTTCAAAAAGTTGCACGACTGGCAACAATATTAAAATTGCAATTAAACAACTAAGGCACTTTGTTAAACTAGCCAAAAATACAATTTGGGATGAATACTACGATCCATTGCATTATATATATAATTTTCCAGGATTTTTGAAGGCTTCTCGTTTCTTCAAAAAAGTGTTTGAAAGTAATAAAAGAACTGCCGGTGTGAAAAAAAGAGGAAAAAAGCGAGTGACAATATGCAGTTCAAGAATTGCGTGAACATTTTTTGATAAATGAATAATTTTGTTCTGATAATTTTTATAAGACAATCAAACTTGTCATTTTTAACATTTTAGGACTGCATGCCATAAGAGTGGTTTTTAGGGGTCTTGCCGAACATTGTCATCTGGTCTAAAATTCGCGGGATAAAATCCTACCCTATAATTCGCGGGGGGAAAAATAGGATTTTTAACGTCCTTAAATTTTCAAATATCGACAATCAAACTTGCATTAGGCAGGACGGAACAGTGCATGCTGACTATATAGCTAGACTATACAGAGTGTCCCAGACTCAAGTGTCCGGACTTATATAGCCATATAAAAATTAAAAAAATAAATAGAAAATTCCTTTTCCTTTTTTAGTTATAAAACATTTAAGCTGGACCAATCAGGAGCGCCGTATAAACAGCCGTGTGTACGTGAACGAGATTTCAATGCAGTGTTATCGAAGCGAGCGCAGAGGTGGGGTTAGCGACAGGAGAACACTACGTTGGAAGCCCGTTCACGCACACACGGCTATTTATACAGCGTTCCTGATTGGTCCAGCTTGAATGTTTTATAACTAAAAAAGTAAAACTTCAACTGATTTTTGGAAAAGGAATTTTCTATTTATTTTTTTAATTTTTATATGGCTATATAAGACCGGACACTTGAGTCTGGGACACCCTGTATAGGGAAAATCTGTTTTCATTAGTTTGCCACCAACTGTTATGGTTAAAGTAGTTTGTTCAGAACGCTACCAGGGCCAGAATTTTACTTTTTTAATTTAATTAATTTAAATAAATTTAATAATTAATTTAATTAAATTTAATAATTAATTTAATTAAATTTAATAATTAATTTAATTTACTTTCGCGAAACACAGCACTATTCGTTTGGCGATAGTCTGGTCTGTGCAGCAGATAGGATTTTTTTATTTTTATTTAATCTAAATTGAGAGGCTAGGAGGGGGAGTGCTCTATAAAAGTATAAATAACAAATTCAATTTGTTCCATAAAATAAAGAGTCCTTTTTATAGTCTTAGAATACAGGAAATTCTCATATCTATTCATATAAAAATTTTACTTTATAAAATTAGATAAAACAGAAAAATTGTTTATGGTTAGCTTTTTAACAAATTGTTTGAAAAAAAATAATTAAAAAAAAAAGGTTTTCCTTTTAGCCCTTAATTATCGTATGGTTAGTTTTACGATTTTTGCATACTTTTTTGCAAGAGCCGTTTTCAAGGGATACTGGTTGATTTTGAAAAATGTACTTCAGTTGTTCTGGAAGGCCTTACATGAGCCCTTAATTATGCCATAGGTCAGAGCTCGATTCACTATTATTTTCACGTGTGGTTTCGTCAGTTTAACGTTAAGCCAGCGTAACCCACGGTTTTTAGAAAAAACAGTGGGGCCTTGAATTTGGCAATAGGGCACTAAATTAGCATTAAATGAGCTCTTAATTATGAAATAGGTTTTAACTCGATTCGACCATGTGGTTACGTCAGCTTCACGTTAAGCTAGCATAACCCACGGGTTTTTTTTTAAAATAGTGGAGCATTAAATTTGGCAATTGGGCATTAAATTAGCACTAAATGAGCTCTTAATTATGAAATAGGTTTTAATTGGATTCGAACATGTGGTTACGTCAACTTAACATACCTGCAAAAGTGAGGCACAGTGAAAAAAGTAAATAAAGTGCAAACTGCTTCGTGTTACTTCGGGTGGGTTCGTGCTGCCTCGAGTGTGCTCGTGCATCGTGCGCAGCCAACTTCATTCTATTTTCCGACTGTCGTTCCTAACCTAAATCAATTCCCTGAAAAATCTCGAGTTGTGTATCGGGAATTTTGGAGCACACAACTTTATGGACCAACTATTCAATCGTCGTAACCAGCTTATTATTTCTGCCATGGTTTCGATAATTGCCGTTGTTATTATTGCGTCAATCGACAAAAAATCGCCTTCTCTTTGCACAAAAAACAGGTAAACAAAAACTAGCACTTTTCAAACAAATTATAGAAAAAGTATCGTGTCCCACACATTGAAAAAGCGACGATTTTTCAACTTATAGCACAATATACTATTGTATAACATGCCGTTACTTTTTATACAGGAGAAACAAGCTATAATTTCCTTAGATCTCAAAATAACTTCTTCTTAGGCTTTCCGTCTCTTGAAAAAAGTCATTTTTATTCATTTTCAAAAACATGAAAAATAATAGAAACATCAAAAATACCATAATTTTAGAACCAATAGGGATATTTTTTTAAATTCTCAAAATTAAAACTTGTTGACTTCGACATCGCAGGACCATTTCTTATTTGAAAAGTTTAGATAGATTCTTATTCGTAACAACACATAGCAACTTTTCAATACCAGCCATTTTCAATTTTCTAACATTTTTATTCTCGGTCTACCGCACCCTTTAGGTTGAAAATAGTATGACCAATACATTTTTGAAGTTGGAACTACGAAAAACTACTTTTCTAGAGAAAGCTCTAAACTTTTCGATCGAGTGCTATTGGTGCAAGTGTTATACATTTTTTCCGAACGTAAATCCTGACTTAGCAAGGGCGAATATCTCCTAAACTAGAACCGGCCATAAGGGCCCTTTTCATGAATAATTTTCAAACATATTTTTCCTTCTTTTGCAACAAAAAAATTGTCGATTTTTTTCTTTGAATTCGAAAGCTTTCAAATTCAATCTTTTTACAATTGAATTTTTATAAATAAAGCATTGTCTTTGCAATGGAAACTCTTCTCTTGAGGAGTACTTCGAGAATACGTTTCAAATATAGAGTTTTAAATTTTAACAAAAAAGACTTACTACTTTGATGGGCTAAATCACAGTAGTTATTTTCCAACTTTCCTAGCTGATAATTATCTCAAGATCTTTGTTATTTTCCTTGCTTTTTATCGGGAAAGAATTTTCTTCTAAATTGAACACTTAAGAAGGTAAGCTGCACAATTTCTATCGGCTATCGGACTCCATAAAGCATTTTAAGAGAATTGAGTAATGGCACGACACCTGGAAGAAGAGGAAGGGATTGAGGTGGAGGGAATAGTAATCGATGTTAGATACCAGGTGGATCGCGAAGGAAACGGGAGAAAGATGGCGAGGGTGAGATAAGTGTAAACTGCACTCAGGGCACGATAGTGGAGCTTACTAGATGCTATACGTGTACCGAGTGTTACGAAGGTGAGTTCAAACTCGTTGAGAATTCGGTATACGTAATTACCTGAAGCGTTTGATGGCTGCCACTTTAATTTGATTAAGCTCCCCACGATGGATCATGCCAATTATTGTTGGAAGCAGTTCAGTTTCGAGAGAGTACGTTCACTCGAGTTTTCGGTTGGACGTACCTCAACCATGGCAAACTACTCTACGCGCTTAGACTACCAAGTAAACTTGACTCATCCATTCATGTAACGATCATTACATTTTCTCAAAAATTCTATGGGATTTTGATGAAATCATGTGATAATGGGTTCCGCAAGAGACCATAGTTAAATTTTAATTTCTCTCTGCGTAACAATACTCTTTTTCGACTTGCTGAGTCTACAATATGTACCTGTTTGGTCCACTAGTGCCATCAATCAAACGCAGTTTTAGACCTAGATGCATGCTACCAAGTTTACTACTAAGTGAACCATTAGGATGAACGTCTTGGTAAAATTTATCGTGAAAGTTTCTTCACTTGAAATCCGAACAAAAGCGTTTTGTAGACGCTTTTATAGGTAAGAATCTGGCAAAACTTTATCGCTGATAAATAAAGTTCCTATATGCCTTGGACGCAGACGTACTCCTGCATTCAGACGTTGTTGTATTACGTGATTCTTCTCTGTCTCCTTACATGTTTCGTCTTACTTTGCGTTTCTGCTACTTTTCTATTTAAATGTAAAATACCATGATATGTTTCTTTGAACAATTCTATTCGCGCGTAGGATGTAATTCTTTCTTCAGAATTCCATACAACTTTCTAAACCTAAATGTTTAGGGTTTCATGGGCTGCGCCGGTAACTATGAGGTGGAATGGTGACTTGGCCTTTGACCCCTGATGTAGAAACTATAACCTTTAACCATCTGGCCTTTTCCCATGATCTCTGGCATTGGAATATAAACTTAGCTTTCTAACCTAGCCTACTTCTCAGACTGATTTTTTGTTGGTGTAATTTGAAATAAATACCAATTTACATTACTTAAGCTAGCATAGCTTTCATATGAACCAACAATATCCTCGTGGTATGAAAAGGTGAAGAGGATTCTTGATGGTAAAGTTTCAAGGTTTTTCTCTTTTACGGACCGAAAAGCGTACGAATAGAGGCTCTTTGCTAATTCCGGCACATTATAAGGGTTTCCTTGTACGCGCGGTTGAATTTTGCGGGCTGTATGTCGCGTGCGACTGAGTTTCAGCAAGGATTATCCATTAATTCTCAACGTGGCGTGATGTCGGCGGTGTTAAAGCGGTTGGCTATAGGATTCAGATCTGGTCCTTCTCGCTTCTCTCTCATTCTCTCAGTCTCTCAATCTCTCCCTCTCTCTGTGCCGTTTTGTGATTCATTCCGCTGTAGCCAGCACACTATCTACCGTTTTTATTGCTTTTCGTTTTGTTAGGTTATTGTTCACAACTGTGGGAAAGGAAGTTACGTGCTTTTATATCTGATGGCGTTGTTTGCTGTAAAAAAACTTAGTTCCCCTTTGCTGGTTGAGTGCGTCGAGGTAAACAGAAATGAAGAGTAGAGAAAATGAGTACTTTTATGATCGTTAATTCTGAACTATTTTTAAAAAATTTATATCCTCAAACTAAGATTTTTTAAGGCCATTCCATTATAGAAAGAAAATTTGTAAATGTTAATGTCGAAACAAATGGTAAACATGTATCAAAGGGGTTGAATAAGTAACATTCTCACTTAACTTCCAGTTTAAGTTAATTGACAAATTCACCTCTTTTCAGCTGTTTGTCACAAAAATGAATAAATATTGCATAGGCCCATTCAAAAGAAAAAAATCGACGCAGGCCTGTTATGAAAATGTTAATTTTAAAACGTTCGACTGATATTCTGTGAAATAAAAAAATCACAAAAAATAAGATACCTAATTGTTTACTTTGATGAATTTTCCGAATCTTGGAATAAATGGTCTGGCACTTTTTGCAAAACCTTCTTTCTAGTCCATCAGTAAAATATCAGTTAAAGTAGTCCAAAAACGTTTCTATTTATGCCATCAAATACAAAATAATTAAGAATTTTTGTTCAATAACTGATTTTCTAACGTTTCAGTTTTTCCACGGAATTATAATCACTTCATACTCACTTTTATAAGTTTTCTTCGAGGTTGTTTTAATACAAACATTTGTATTTATCTGGAAAACATGCTTCCTAGAGAGCTTGTTCCTCTTCAGGTTTCAAAATTTCATGCTTCCAATTAATTCTTTTCCTAGCCTTTATCAATCTACCTGTTGCTGTCTTGCATCATCTTTAGACCTTCAAGCATGTTTGCAATTGTATGGATGTCTCTCTCATCCTGCTTACGATTAAATAAAGAGAGGAATTTTTTGATTAAATGTATTATCTATAAGGAGACAATAAATCAAATTTATAGATGAAACAGAATGTCATACTGATGCCCATAGCAAACTACAACTGCACACCTGCATCTATTACGCAATGAATAAATAAATGAAGGAACTTTTTTATTAAATTTATTATCTATAAGGAAGCAATTAATCATTTTTATTTTATATCAACTATATGACGTAGTAAAAAATGCAAGGATAAATTAAAATATAACGTTGAAAGTGTTTGCGCGAAATGCCCAATTTAGATATGAAATAAACTCACAGTTGTTTACGTAAATTCGACTCTAAGAAAATTGCGCAACATACTTTTTTGACATCATCGGAACTCATCGAGAACATTCTAGCAACATAGCACGGACACGAACCACTTGAGACGTGGAATGGTCTCGATGTTGGTAACATGTCGCATCTCCCTGCTCATCCACTCACAGGGTGCTATCTTCGATTTTGCCAATGATGAAGGAAAGGCAAATTGCATGGAGATAGCACCTTCAGACATGAGAATAACGATCAATATGAAGTTGGTTTCCTCTTCAATTGTATTGTATGGAAAATAAATTGTCATCTTTTTTTATTTGCATGATTGTAATCTGGCAATGTGGCACTAGATGGCAACTCGTGGTTCTACACATTTTTCGTATACATATTTTATTTGCTAAATTTTAATTATTTAGACAATGTACTTTACAATAAGATTAAATTTATGCAAAGAAATTGCCTCAAACGAACTTTAGGTGTCATTTACTTATTTTAACCAAAAAAGTGGAGAGTTTTGGAATATAATCAGTCATATCCTTTTTATATTTAGTCAGTCTTAATACAACATGCAAGCTAAAATAGCCCCAAACTTTCAAGGCATTTACGCAAACCAGGAAAGTAACAACTCGACCGTAAGACTGTTGCTTAAAGTTTGCAATGGAAAACACATCTACAGTGCTCTCGGATTAACAGTAGAAAACGAAAGAGCGATACTGCACTATAGAATGAGTCTATGTTGGAACATGGCCAAAAAGTCCTCCGATATCATTTCGTCCCAGTTTCGCAAGTAGGTGTCGGCTTATACCCTATCGCCGTAAGGGTCTTCGGAAAACTTTTCGCATAAAACCCACCCCACCGGTGGATCAACGTCGGTCGGTGCCCCTGGATCGCGATTCAATCCCATCGAAAGGTAATGTCCGCCCTTGGATATAACTTTCGATGAAATTCCTCAGGAACCGTATCAAAATTGCAAGTTCGATCGCGGCGTCGATGGCAGGACCTGAAGTCATCCGCAAAATTCGGCACAGTCTCATGAAAATTGCAGAAGCTATAGACAGAAGCTTTCTCCTTCATCCACAGAATATCGTTCTCAAGGTTTCTTCTCATTCCTTCAAAACTTCATTTTATCCCGAAAGCTCCTCAAATGTGGCGCACTTTACTAACAAGTTCGAGCGACCAAGTGGATCTTCATCGAGTGGCCCAGCTGTTTCTCGCAGATGGTACAAAAAGCTTCCCGACTTCCAACACACTCCTGCGATTTCCACGGGGAGCTGTCTGCTTTGTCGTTGGCAAATTACCCACCTTCGAGACCGAGAAACTCCCTGGAGGAATCTGGGCCAGCAGACAAGTGTCGAAAACTTGTTTGCACCGACGATCGCAACCCTTTGCGTCTACTTTGTTGCGAATTTCTTTACTCGTT
>CAKNXH010075069.1:0-15307 GCA_932178445.1 Andricus quercusramuli | reverse complement strand
ATCATAGAAGATGGTAAATATCGATCCGATGAGAAATCCAATCACACATACTGTGAACAATGGAAATGGACAACATCGATCAAAGTTAAATCCTCTAATACAGAAAAAAAAATTTCGTCATCACAAACTAGATGGAGATATAAATTAAAATTTATCATATTCAATTCATTCAGAAAAAAGATCTCCGTTAACTTTGTTGGTATTCGAACACCAGATCAACTGATTCGAATCCCAGGAGAGTGAAAGGAGAAGATCTTTTTTTCTGAACAAATTGAATTCAATCATCTTTTCGATTCCAAATGGAGACTTGCGTCTCCATTTGGCTTTCGCGCAAGCTATTCGACAGAGAGAGCAAGTCCCTGCTGGGGTCTAAGATCATAAGGCCTAATATCTTAAGTGTTTCCTTGGTGTAAATTTTAAGAATTTTCAGAGGATTCCAACACTAAATTCGTTTATTTCTGGATGCTCAGTGTTCTGCTCTTATCAAATTATTATAAACAAGTATTTAGAAAAAAATTATAAGCTGGCTCACGCCAAGCCCTACGTACTTTACCCCTTTACTATTTTGGTGTTATATTGGAAAATGAGAAAGGGCCTATATATAGGTCACTAGATGCTGACCTACGAACACCCCAGGTAAACTGCCCTGAGAGCCATTAAAGTGTTTCGTTCTAGGACCTAGATAGTCCCCCGTGGGGACCTTTTACTGACGTGTAAGAATAACCTAAAACTTCACACATCTATTGGATGCTCATTCTGTACAACTGTATGGTGACAGAATTTTATATATTCTAATTTCCGAAAGTATTTAAAGCAATAAGTACACTAAGATTCACCTATAGAGTGGACTTTGAAATTCTTAGGAGGAAAAAAAGGGCAGGTGCTATTTCAAATTCAATGAAAATAGCATAGAAATGAGGAATTAAAACAGCGGGCGTTCAGTATCAAAACAGTTGAATTGAAATGTATTGCTGGTAACTTATTGAACTTGGGAATGCTAAACACGGTCCGCTTGGATTGAGTTCAAGCCAAAACGGCTTGCATCTTTCTTTTTCCATCTGAAATAATTTTAGTGATGTCTCATGATTATTTTGAGACCAAAAAAAGAATCGCTTGAGGGATTGTTAAATAAGCTTAATTTTTTTTTTAATTGTGGATTATTACGTATATCTTTGTGGAAACAATTCTCAAGCCGTGCTTTCGCAGCTTGAACTCTATATTTTTGCATCAAAATTGAGAATCTAAACGTTAAATTTCTTTGGACATCGGGAACTTTTGAAAACTTGTGGAAAAAGCGTGGACAATTGTAGTTTTCATCGGTTTCTTGAATATTCCTCCACTGCAGAGCATCAATTTGTTATCTTATATAGTTTAGGAAATACAACCTTCAAAAGTTGTGTTTTTTTTTAATTGAATGAAAATGAGATATAATTTTAGTTTTTGTGAAATATGATATTTTCTGTGCACTGTAGGCAAAAATAGCCTCAATATTAGTTAGAGCAGACTTAATTTTAAGCAAATCTACAAAAAATAAATTATTCCACATATCTAGTATACTTTTGAATTTAGAGCAAGTTGAAAAATATCCGCTTTGATGAAAGTTCGCTAAACATGAAGTTTTTTTAGTATTTAATTTTTACTGAAATTGTCGTTAAAAGTTGTTCTTATAATAATTAAATCACATTAAATTATCTACAAATCTGAAAAGCTTTAATCATTCCCACAATACGCTGTAAATTCCATCTTAGTAACCCCCATTTAAGTCCTTTCTAGAAGAGAGAGAGGGGAGGGGAGAGAGAATGCATACTTCCATTCATTTAAAAAAAAATAACACTAAATAACAGAAGAGTGTAACATTTGCAGAACTAGCACATTTTTTTATTTTTATAATAACGTGTCCAGTTGTTAAACACTTCTCAAAATCCTATAATGACCATTGAGTTAATAAAAAAGTGGAATATCTATTGCACTTCATTCACTTAGTTTGAATTCTTTGAAATTTGAAAATATGTGAATACATTTAAATTCAAAATTTGAGGTAAAAAAGTACAAAAATTTAATTTTTCTTCGTCATAGAGGGAAGTTTGTAATGACCCAAAATTTAAAACCTACTTTTTGGACATATTTCGATATAATTCGACCCCAGGAACTCGAAAGTGCAATTTATAAAATTGTTCGCGCGCGTATGTTATGTATTTGTTCACGTCTTCGAGACGTATCGATCGAGCCATTGTGGAACCTTTTATGACCTAATAGTACCTATTTCAGAAGATAGTCAAAAATTTTTCATTCTGTTCATATAAGGAAAACTTTCATGCTTTTACTAATACTACAGTACTATATCTAATATATTTGTTCACATCATCGAGACGCATCGAATGATCCACTGCAGAACTTTTCATGTTCCCTTATGATTTAGCAATCCCTATTTATAACTTTCAAAATATATTGTTCATCCTGTTTATATGAGAAAACGATCTTAATATTAGAAATACAGCAGGACTGTATTACATTCATTTGTTCGCGTTTCCGAAACGCATCGATTAACCTACTGGAAAAACTTTCATGACCGTCCACGAGCTACAAATACCATTTTATAATTTTTAACAAAAATTATTTACCTTCTTTATACGATGAAATTTTTGTTGATGTGGGAATATAATACTACTGTATTTGATGTAATTGTTCGAGTCTTCCTAACGTCACCTAACGTCAGTTGAAAAAATGTTTCTTATACCAGAACACAGTGATTGACCTTTTGATTGTCTCTCCGATTTCCTGTCATTAAGATTTCCAGTAAGATGAAAAACATGAGGTTGAAAAATATCGAAAGTGTCAAATTTTTTTCTTTTCCTAGAGAAAAAATTACTTCTATGACTAAACAAATTTATTTCATACTCATGAGGAAGCAAAGTGCTTACGAAGTGAGCACAAGTAAATGCACCCATAGTGCATACACCCATCTTACTTTGGAACGGCATATCAACTGAAATAATAGGTGTAAAAAAGCGAGAATATATGATTTTTCGAGAAAACTCAATTCCTTCAAAAAGTGCCCTTAGCAGTGTTTAGCTACCCCTGCTTCAATTATCTTTTCGACCGAAATTATTCAAAGATCGTTGCCATCACAGTTTCAATCTTGCAGCGTGAAGCGGGTTTGGTGGCTTACCGGTAGCACACTTACATAATTTTTCGAAATGCAATATTAGTTTCACCTTAAAAGCAAATAAACGTCTCCGAGGCTAGACGTCCGGTCCAATCCAGATATCTCGCATAAGGAGCTTTTCAAGAGTTTCGCAGCGTCACTCTTATCCCAGGCGTATGTTCAACCTGGCTACAAAATTTCATCTAGGCGGTTTCGAAGGGATGCCGAGGTGGAAAACTTGCCCTTGGGGTTCTAAGTGGGGCGCTTTTTTAGGCTACCATAACAAAAGGTGGTCACCGTCGCGATTGTGTTTGGCCAACGTTAATTGGCAATTTGCTGCCACGACCACAACACCTACCGCATCAGACTTTGTAGTCAAGCCACGTGTCGAAATTCCCTGATAGAAGGTGAAGAAACCAGATGCATAACTCTGATTTGATATTTCATCCCAATATTATTACACAATTTTGTCGTGACTTGTAAGAATATTCTTTCTAAGAAGCTCCTTATTAACTATATTAAAATAAATTATATTTAATTTATGTTGCAAATGTTTCTTGCAAAGGTGGATGTAAAAAAGCGGCCAAAAATGTCCCAGAAGCTGAACGAAAATTTCGATGATATCGATATTCTTCAGCACATGAAGAAGTCGATAATAATTTTCATTCACCAGAAAAAACTGGGAAAAGTTGTTTCTAGGTCTCATATAGATTTTCTGTGTTATATTAGTTATTTGTGATACAAGTGCGTAAAATAGGTGATTGTGTGCGAGTGTGAATGTTGCTTCGAACCGCAGGCGAATGATGCAATCATACGAGTTAACAATCACCTACGCGTACGTGTATCACACGCTATTTTTTGCAACGCCCGTCCGAAAAAGTTGTCAGGAGGTGGTAACGAAAAATACTAATTTTATATTGCATAAAGTGGAGTAAAGAAATTACAAAAAAAAAAGTTTCCAATGTTTGAGAAAAAAAAATTCTGAAAAAAAATTTGGTGAAAAAAAATGTTGAAGAAAAAAATTTGTTGAAAAGAAATTGTTGGAAAAAAATTATTGAAAAAAAATGTTGGCGTTTATGCTTTTTTGCCCCCCCCGGGGAAGGGGGGGCTACGAAACCCTAAAAACAAAATTTCAATCATTAAAACATTTGTTCAAGTTAAATGTAAATTTATATCAAGAAGATACCAACACCATTGTTTAAAGTTACCTATGCCAGTGTCTAAAGTACCTCATCTCGAATGTGCGCATGCGCAGATTTTTCACCAGTGTCTTAAGTAAGCCATCTTCAAACTGCGCATGCGCGAAAAATTTTTCACGCACAGTCTGCTCAAATAAGGTACTTTAGGCACCATCTACATGCATGCAAACATCAACTCTTGAGGTGGGTGTTGAAAAAACTTATTTTTCGTCATTTTTGAAATTTTTTAGTATTTATTTTTACAAAATACTCATTTCATAGTATAATGTAGAGATAATCTAAAACAAGTGCAAGTTTATCCAGTGTCAGTGTCGGTTTTCGCTGAATGAGATAAACATCAGTCTTCGAAGTATATCAAATGAATTCTGTAGGCGCACATGGTTATGGCAGTCTGAAGTCATGCGTAGAAGTAAACAGGCCTTACAGAAAAATTCAGATTTTATTTATACATTCTCATCAGAGAAGGTATTAGATTTGTGTAAAATTTGCCCCCCCCCCCCCTATTTTTGTCAAGTGTCCACGTTTTGAGACCTTCTGAACCCAAAAAACAGGTTTTCGTGAATGTGTCTGACTGTATGTATGTGGGTATGAATTTGTGGGTATGTGGGAAGAATTCACAGATTGGTTTGGGCCTTGGTATACTCTTCAAGTGTCCTAAAATGAAGGTCAAGTTCGTTAGCCAGCCATTTTGGATAAAAATTCAAAAATTAAGACCATTTTGAACATTTTTGAGACCACTTTTTTTCAAAATTTGAAAATTATATATGCGGCTGTTCATAGTATTCGGAAATTCCAACAATCTATTTTCATAACATTTTTCGATAAAATGAAAATTTTCAGAGTTACAGCATTTTCAAAATCCAAAAGAAGAAACGAAAATGAACATTTTCAGCCAAACAACGCACGATAAGAAAAAAAGTCAAGGCAAGAAAAATGTTTCTTTTTGCACGCCCTACAAGATCGTCATAACGACTTTTTGAATTTCCTTGAAAAATCGAAAATTCACATTTTCATTGCACAAAAAATAATGAGAAATTCAAAAATTCAATTTTACGATCAAACTATGCAAGATACGACAAATGATGATTCAACAAAATTTGTGCGTGAAAAAAAGATATACAAATTTGCTGTTGGTCACTTTCTGATGGGATGTGTAGTTTTTGTTTTACGCGTAAAGAAGAACATTAAAAGTGAAAAAATCAGCCCGATAAGTGGGCAAATTCTCATCAAAACTTTGCCTATATCATTTCTTTTTCATCTCGTGTGTGTTTTTTCAGAATACTTCATTGTTTTTATGTTCTTAATACTATTTCTAACCATTAAAACAATAAAATAACTATCATTAATGCTCACAGTTTTTGTCAAATGTCCATTTTTCAGTAATCATTCTAAAATTTATCATATACATGTTCCAAAAACGTCTTAGATACCTTTTTTCTCCCCATTGCAGGTAGTTGGAAAAAATCTTTCAAATCCCAGGTAAAAATATTTGGTCTTGATTTTGTCTTGGGTAAAGACCAATCCAAGACAATTCCAAGTCATTCTATATGTCTAGCTCGTGAAACGGAACCAGACTATTCTTGATATCTTAGGACCAATATTTTTGACTTGAAGACAAAACTTTATGTTTTGAGACCGAGGCCTCTGAGGGTCATCACTAATCCGCTTCAAACTTTATAGAATGTTTACATTATTTATCTTCATGGTATTTATTGTTTATGTGTTAATAATTTCATTCATCTGCAATAGTTATGTTGTTTGGATGGCGAATCTAAAAATGTTGTCCATTTTTTCCTATCTCCAACAGGTCACTAGATACTTCTAGAAAATGACAGTTTTAATCTTTTCATCAAAAATTTTATATGCCTGCAGTTGTTGAGACAGACAGGTTCCGAATTTATCATTTAAAAATTATTTATTACAAAATTACAAGTTTTATCGGTTGTAAAATTTTAATCCTCAGCAGATGTCAACTGCTTGGTCCTCACCTAGCTACCTGATTCCTGGAAAATGGCAGGCCCTGCCGGTGGGGTCCATAGTTTATAGAGGCCGGAGTATAATGGACAATAAAATTTACAAACTAAAACTTCTTTACTTTTGACCCTGGCAAATGTTAAAGCCACAAACTGGCAATATAATTTTCTTTAGGAGCAATTCGTTATATTTATCAGGACTTACACTTATTGTCTTGAAACAAGTCAACCTGGTCTTGTCTTGGCTCAGTCAACAGTCATAAATGCAAGCAAAGTCTGTATATCTCTAATGTCTAGCTGGTGAGACGGAACCAGACATCATGGTCCTAAAGACATATTGAAGACATTCAAGACAACATCAAGACCAAATGTTTTTACCCGGGTGGAAAGACATTGGACATTTGGCGGGAATCTAATTGCTCGCTTATATGCCGCAAGTTGTCTCGTGTCTGTCATGAGCCACGGGACAACGACTATCCGTATAGAGTACGTTTCAAGTTTATTAATTTAATAATAATAATAATTAATTGGTTCACATAAAATTTGCAGACCCTGATGTGTGAACGTATTAGATTGGGTTATGTACATTGCAATTTTTTGTTTATTTTATTGTTATTAGTGGTTTTTAATTGAAAAGGATCTTCGACTCAAAGCGTAGGGTGCTCTCAAAAGACCTCAGTAGAAAATACCTGTATATTAAAATACTAGATTCTTATGGGAACTTTATTGCCGCAATGACGGTTTTGTGGTTGAGCGTTATAGCGCAGCATGGGTACCCCTTCACTATAAAAGTTACTACAACGAATCATTGCCTCGAGGAGACTCACTTTGGTTGGATGGAGATAGTAAATCTTACGAGAACATTACGAGGCTATTCCTTTCTTGTAAGTTCGCTCGCGGCAAAAGTGTACTATAAGAAGTCTTAAATAGATTCAAGACTAGAAACATTCTTCATATAAATCTGCTATAAAAAATCCTACCATTTTTCTCAAAGAACAATGTCTTTAGTTTACACCGCTTACCAGAAAAAGTAATTCCTACAAAATGAATAGGCTTGAACTGAATGTCGGTTGTAAGAAAAAGACCCAGATTTTGTTGCTAAAAAAAAGTAAATCATTCATTTAGGTTTGCTAAATTTTCGAGCTTCTCTTACGTATTTTTTGCGTGAGCATCAAAAATAACTTTCTGGAATAAAAGTAGCATAGAGGCAGATAACGGGTGACAAATTTATATCCAGTTTTGTAGCGGATGCGGAAGGCAAAGCGGCAGCAGTGGTAACATGAGCCGAACGAGCAAGCTTTTCGCGGGGATTTAGCTTGAAATGGGCAACAAACCTCGGCAAACCGGACGAGGACAACATCGAAGTAACAGTTCCCGATAAATGCAATTTGAATTGAATATCGAAAAGCGCGTCGGAGGAGGAATTTTCAAGCGTTGGAGAACACAAAACGGCCGAGTGGACGTTGTTCCAGGCCATTCGGAGTGGGATCAAACCTACGTTGATTTTGGACATGGCAGCGTTTCTGCATTTAATGACAATACAGCTATTCGCGGAAAAAATAATATAGGCTGTCTAGCGATGCAGATTACTTCTATTTCAGTCTTTGATGAAAGCATAACTGAAACAAATATTGTATTCCTATAATTATATTCCCTTTTATGTCACGGATACTTCGTTTTCTCAAATTTATACAAATTTTACTTCCATAAATTAAGAAACTGTTGCTTTGGTACCAAACGTCAAACGGATACGAGACATTTTCGATTTATTTTTTCGAACGTGTTCAGTGCATCTTGCATCTTATGTGAGCAGTTGTAGGCTCCGGAAGCTACGATCATGGTTCCTTGAAGCAAACAATCCCGACGCAACCGGAACGTGAACGTTATTAGCTTCTGCTCCTCCTGTCCTAGAAGGTAAGCACAAGCGGGAAATGTACGCGAGATAACATCGTGCAACACTTTTCCTTGGAGTCAGGTCTCTAGCCGCGGATGACCTTATGTGGCAGACGTGACAATTGGAAATGAAGGTTTCACATCTGGATACTTTTTCAAACCTACCAATCTTTGTAGAATGTTATGAGGAACAGTGTTGACGGACCACATGAAGTGATCCCAAAAGAACAGTCTTTTGCATCCGGTTCGCGATGGAATGCGCCTGACGCTGGCAAGCCGGAATCTTATTGAGTTGGCCGAGAAATGAAGCTTTCATACCTACAAGACAGCTGATTATGAGAACTACAATATGGACTTTGTAGCCTTAGTACAGCCTGCTCAGCTTGAAAACAAGTTCTTGATATTTCGCCCGTTTTTCTTCCTCCTTAGCCGTGATATTACCATCGGCTGGTGCCGAGAATTCAATCACGTAAATGATTTTGTTCTTCAGATCTTGGAGGACAATATTAGGCTTCGTAACACTGATAAGTTGAGTGGCGGAACATGAGAAATTCCAGTAGATCTTACACTGATCATTCTCCATAATGGACTCGAGTTCCTCCTGGGCGTATGACAAGACGAATAGTAGATCAAAACCATAGAAGTGCCTAAGATGGTAATATGATACTTTAAGAGCCGCATCATGTCTGTGCTATTTAGAACTGAGCAGGCTGTAGCCAGAACCGTTCTTCGATGAAGACACTCTAAGCTTAGCATGCCTCTACCCCCCTCATCTCGAGAGAGGTATATTCGAGGTACGGAAGATCTAGGATGATGACTTCGATGGATTGTCATCATCTTGCATGTGCTTCGGTTAAGTTGCTTCAACTCATCAACGTTCCATTTTACTGCACCAAACGCGTAGAGCAGTATTAGAACGGCCAGCATATTGGATGCAGGCACATTTGTCCAGTCCAAAGCTCATGACAATCGCTTTAAAGTACCTATTTACCGCCTCTTTACCCCGATATGGATGGTACCGGGGGAATCATATACCCGGGATGGACAAAAAACAGCTAGGGGAAGGAACCCCGAACAAGAAACCAGTTATGAACGGGTACGACAAAAACACACTACCCCAACGGAGCAGAAATCTCCCCGCCGGTTCCGATCGGGTGCAAGCCCCGGTGGCCGGTGACGGTTCCATGGATTTTAGGGGGAACCAATCGTACTTTTACAGGAGCGTCTGCGAGGAGCTGGATGGTCCTTTGCACGTGACGGAGAAGGTGGAAGTATCGACGAATAAGATGGACATCGCAGAAATGGATGCCAAACTCTCAGAGACGTATGATCTCTTTGAAGAGTTACGAGGCACCACAAAAGAAATGGTGGATTCCAGCAGCACGAAGAGGAATATGTGGCTTCCAATTAGGGAAGGGCTGCAACGAGCGGAGCGACTCATGAAGGAACTACGCGATCACTCTATGACGACTGAAGGGTTTCATAGGGATTTGATCGAGAATGTTAGACGAACTGCCCGAACGAGAGCCATGACCCCAAAGAAGAAAGCAAAGAAAAAGACAGACGAAAGCTGCACTCAGACTGATAAAGCTGTGGCAGCTCCCACTCCACGTGATAGGAAGCGAGAGAGGGAGACCACCCTGAGTCCAGTAGAGATGAGTCCTTCCAAGCCGAAAAGTAAAAAGCCGAGGACACGTAACGCTCCAGCGCCAACGACCTCGACACCGAAACTGGTGGAAAAAAAGCCAGAGTCTGCACCAAAACGGGAAAAGAAGCAGAAGAAGATGCAGATACGAGCCAAAACCGAGGCGGTCCTTATCAGAATGACCGAGGGACTTAGCTACGCGACGGACCTCAAAGACCTTAAGAAGAAGGTTAATCCGGACGCCCTTGGCGTAAAAATCAAGGGAGTCAGGCAAACGAGACACGGTGAGGTTCTAGTAGAGCTGGACCCTACATCAAAGGGCAGAGCTGAGATATCAGTCTGGTGCGCATTGGACACCTTAAGGTGGGATGGGTATCCTGCTGTGTGCACAAGAAGGCGGAGGCAATAAGGTGCTACCGCTGCCTAGGCTTCGGCCACATGGCAGCGAACTGCGAGGGTCCAGATAGCACCAAATCATGCTGGCAATGCGGCAGAGAGGGGCATACAGCTGCGGTATGCGAAAGCACACCGCGGTGCTACCACTGCGCCACAAAGGAAGATAAGCCCCAGACAGACCATCGCCCGCGGACAAGGAGTTGCTTGGCGTTCAGAGAGGCAGCCTCGCTGAGGAAGCCTCTTGGACGTGCAACCTAACATCGTAGCTGGGCAGGTCCGACAAGAAGCCCAGTTCACCAGAAGTAGACCAAGCTGGCAAAAAAGATTGAAGGTAGGGATGGGCGATTCTCTCGAAAAGATCGATTCATGAATCGATCTAGGTTCGAATTTATTAAGATCGATTCAGCAAAAAAATCGAATCAGAAGAATCCATCTTGAAAGAATCGACCTTTTTAGACCGATGTAAAAATGTCCTAAAAACTTTATATTTACCTATAAATCATAAGATTTATTCAATTTCAAATAAAATGGTTAAAGATCGACAATTAGACACTGTTTATTCCTTTTTTCACAAAAAAACTTTTTAAACCAGGAAAATTGCTTAAATGTTTGTTGATTTATATTGCGAATAATTTATTATTGTCTACTAAAATATACTTAAATATACTAGTCTGTCATGGTCGAACAAACTATGGACTCACCACGCGCAATTAAAAAAAAGTCAACCAATTAGACGGCTCCTACACATGCAACTTTGATGACATACAAAGTATCGGGCCACTGTTTCTAACAATACAGGATAGAAAAAGAGGTCTATTCCATTTCGAAACTGTGATAATAAACATGTTGAGCGCAGGATGCGCTTGCGCTTAGATTGAGATGCAGTCTGGGGCACACAAAAAAATTATAGGAGCAATAAAGATGAAAATTGTACGCCGTGGTCACGAAACTATAGGAGGTACAGATAAATAAATAAAAATGAAAGAATCGCTTCTTCGATTCTAGGGGTAGAGAATCGATCCAATAAAAAATCGACTCACAAAGAATCGATTCAAAAGATCGATCTTTTGATTGAAAAAGATCGATCTTTGAAGAATCGATCCAGAATCGCCCATCCCTAATTGAAGGCCGAGGCACGGCCACAGAATGGCACCCCCTGAAGTAATGCGAAAGCGGTTCCGGGGGGAATCATGCCAATGAGAAAGGGTGGTGGTTTTTAGTTGGTAGTTGGTAGCATCACTATAATGATCGAATTAAGATCTTTCTGTATATTTATATATATTCAGATCATTGTAGTGATGATATCAATATCCCGACACTACTGAGAAGTGCGGACCCTTCTTGGTGTGTGTTAGCGCATTTTCCACCTTCCCTCGTGAAAAAAAAAATCATACAATTAAGCCAAATCCCTGTAGGGCTAAGTGTAACTCATTCGTTTCTAGCCTCATTATACTACCGGGGATTCTTTTGATAAATGTAGCTATTCATATTGCTCACGCAAAGGTAATGTTTCTATTAAACATCCGTTAGCATTTCTTTAGAATCTTAAATTTCCACATTCGTTCGCAAGAAGATTTTGTTGGCTCCATGATGCCTTCACATAGGATCGGCTTTGATAATTCAACCAAAAAATGTGGTCTTTCTCTATGTGTGTGTTATATTTTCTACTCTTTTCACTACATTTCACTTAGCAAGCTATTTTGTGAAATATTTTAAATATAGGCCAGAAAATGTTCACACATTCATCTCAAAGAATAATAAATGACAACCTCTCCCTCTCTCAAATTTTGTGTATTATTGTTTCTAATAAATTTTTTACGAAAACAGTATCAAGAATGTTGAGCTGATAAGATGTAGACAGATTTCAAACACGAGGAAAAATTTGAAGAATTTTATAATAAATCAGATCTGAAAATATCAGTGAAATTTCCTGAATTCTTCGATATCGACCAGCGTTCGTAAAAATATCCTGCTCCCATAGTGTCTCAATCCAATACCATGGTATTTGTGCCGGAAAACTTCTAGATCTTCTTTTATTCCTGGATGCATATATTTGAAAGAAAAGAATTTTTGTACTTTCCAGATTCATGCATTTCCTCTTTCCATTTAGTGCCTGGACAGCCGGGCGAGTAGAAGCTTTGTTGTTAATGCATGTATATTTAAGTTGTATGACAAGAGTAGCAAAAAATAGCTTATTTTCCTCTGCAAGAGGTGGAAGTTCGGGGAACTATCAATCGAAAGTGGACATTCTGGCATAAATGGGCACAGTGTGTCAATAAAAATATAAATATTACAATTTATTGTAAATTTTCTCAAGTTATCTGTTTAATTTTTAAACGCACATCAATAGAGAAATTTAAAAGAAAATTCACAAATGAAACATAAATTAATAAATATATCACTGAATATAATATATAGTCATATCAAAATTTAAATATGCTTTTTAACTTGCTTCTATGTCAGTGAAATAGGAGTTAATCAATCAACAAAATTATTTTGTTTTTGTGCAGTAGGCCGAGCCGAAAATACCCGTGTGGAAAAATTTCGGGGCAGTCTTGAATCATGCTAAAGCCGGCAGTACAGTTTTCATAAAGCCTGTCTATTCACAGAATGTTAGCTTGACGCTATCCTGGCGCTGTCTAGTTTTGCTATCATGTTTGACTTGAAGCTTTTTTGCTGTCTAGTCCCACTCTTGGCGCTATCTAGGAGTTTATTACGAATTTCAATATATGAAGACTGTCCAGACATTAGTTATTTTTTTAGATAGGATCACGGTTCGGATTTGAAAAGAATTACAGAAGTGAATTCAGAAAATAATAATTTCAAAGTAACGATTTAGGGAAATAAAAAACATAATTACATAAATGCTCACATAATAATTGAATGCACTGTATTACATATTTAGGATAATAATCAATAATTATTGAACGTGATTGAAATCTTACTATTACAAACTGTATTCTTAACAACGATTTCTATTTAACAAATGATTAAAAAACGATTACTTTCAATTGAATTATATAGCTAAGTTAGAACAAATTTATATTAATTATATTATATACATCGAACTCTCGGCGACGAGACAAAGTTGCAGCGACATATAAATGTACATCAAAAGCCCGACACCCGACGTATGTTTAAGAAATTATTTTATTATCAATTATTTTCTATCAAAAAATACGATCTGTCTAGTAACTAGTCGATCCGAGCGTTACATCCTAGTCTAGTCACTAGACAATCATTCTGTGGCGAGACAGTGTTGACTCAAGGCAGACATGAGGCAGACTAGACAGAAACAGTACATCTCCACGCAATTTTCCCACACGACTATAAGATTTATTTAGGTAAAAGTGAAACCATGTTCGAATGTTGCCTTTTTACGGTAAGAATCATTGAACGAATTTCTGTTTGTTAACATCACAGTCAAACGGGACGATAATAAAAGTCCGAAAATCAGTTTTCTCAATTTAAGTTCAAAAATCAAACGAAATTTAAAAAAGAGCTCTCCCAAAGATTTCGATCTAGAAAAATGACTCCTTTTCTATTCTGCCATGAAAAATATTAAGTAAATGGTTTCATTTTTATAAAAAAATGGGCCATTTTCGACCAACCCTGGTTAGCATATGCTCGGAGTTAAAAGAAATAAGATACTAGGAGTTAAAGATTCACTTTTTGTACTGCCCCCCTCCCCCCATCCTCACCACTCACTGTCACAGAAACGACTACTGTGAGTACGAAACACAAGCATAAAACATGGTGAACCACGATTGCTTTGTATAAAAAATATTTTAAGAAATTATAGATATGTTTGAAAAAAAATCCACAAACAGAATTTATCGATCTTGTGAAAAGCAAGTTTGGTGGCCCATGGTTCTTTTAACGACCTCGACCTCACACCGACTTCCGACGCAACAAATCTAAAATGAACTCGCTCTCCGAGCGAGTCCATTTTAGATTTGTGGATTTATGGAGAGATGCAAATTTATCGGTATTTTATTCTTGCGAATAGCTGAGAATTAGAAAAATGGTGAAGATGAAAAAGAGGACGCAGCTATGAAGGCGAGTATAAGTGCTCGTAGGGCATTTCCAGTTGCTCCAAAAAAATCTTGATATCTTATAAGTTATGGATGTCATCAATTTCTATCTTTAGAGCGAGTGTTGAAGTGAGACTTCCAGTGTCACTTGATAGGAGAGCAGAAGTAGAAATAAATTTGGATTAAAGGAGGGTTTCTATAATCCTTGTAAATTTTTGTTTCTGTTTCAGAAGTTTTGACTGTAAATTTGCATGCAGCAGAGCTTTTGTATTTTATAGTAATACTGAATTAAAGAATTTTCGCTACAATGTATTATGAAATTTGAATTAAAATTTACATTAACAAACAACTTCTTCTCAAAGACATTTCATAACCCATTATCCATTTGTCAATTTTGAATATGCAATGTGTTTATTATGAATGAAGATCAGGCATAAAGGTTTTTCGATTTTTGAGCACGAAGCGATGCACATCGCTTACACTGAAACGCTGACCAGACAGAGAAAACCTTTTCACTAGCATATATGTCTACGAGTATTCCGATATAAAATAGAGCTTTGTGTCTCAATATACCAACACCCTATCCACCTTACCACTGCACTCATTCAGATATTTTGCATACTCTGCCTTAATCCGACGAATTTATGAATTCGCTTGCGTGGGACCGTTCTTTATCCCTTTCTCTATGGTTCCCTATTCTCTCGCATTTTCTCTTTCCCTCGTTTCACTATGATTCCGACCTGTACAAGGAGAATGCGCAATTGCGTTATGGAAAAGTACCCGCGCGTATTTCAATGACAAAGCACATACCCAACATAGGCCATACATAGGCCATTCAATTTTTACCGCATATTTTAACTGCGTGATTCGAGAAATCTGACTGAAACGTACATAGGCTATCTAAATTACCAGAGTACAATTTTTAAAGTACAATTATATCATTTTTTCGAATAGGAATCTGTATAATCATAGAAGATGGTAAATATCGATCCGATGAGAAATCCAATCACACATACTGTGAA